>LAPY01000346.1:78306-91249 GCA_000970635.1 Eragrostis tef | reverse complement strand
ACCCGCGGCGGCGGCGGCGCGGCGGTTGCGGAGGAGGCTCATCTCTCGCCGCTGCAAAGGAAAAATTGGAGCCGTTAGAACCCCAGCCTCAGCGATTGACTGTTGAGCGAGGAAATCAAATTCCGTTCACGAAGGAGCAGTACATGGCAGCAGCAGCAAGGACTAGGGGAAGATTGCGATGACGAGATGCAGTGGTGAGGTGGGAATCATGGGACGAGCCGCTTGCGTTTGTTCGCTTCGGCTTTTCCGGTGGCGGCGTCGAGTGAAGCGGATAAAGTGAAGTGTGATGATCCGCACGCGAGGTCGGGACGGGGATTGGGGTCTGCTTCGCTTCTGAGGTTTCTCTTCTAACCAAACACGCGAAGAGCTATTGTTTCTGTGCGCTGTATTTCCCAGTGAGATGATGATGATCACGATGACTGCCAGAAGATCTAGAGATTGAGATGATGATCTGCTGACTGCTGCTTTAGAAAGGGGTAGAGCTAGTGAACAATTTGTTGCGTGAAGTGGAATTTCACCTATCTTTTTCAAGCAGGTTCTAGGTTCTGTTCGATTTCTCTGATGCGGTAGGGGGAGAAAAGTGTGGCACAAGGGTGTAAAGTGCTAGTAACTGAAATACAGCTGGTGAAATTTGCCTTTTCGTGAATTCTGTATGTGGGTACTAGTTTGACCTTGTTCAGTTCAATTTCACAGTCTTATTTAGTAGTAAGAAACTTTTTTACTGCTACCACTACCTTACAATACGTTTGGAAACATAGTAATCGATGGTATGCAATAATGAACGTTTCATTGTATGCCTTGTGTAGAGCCTGCAATAGTTAAACATTCTCTTTTTCTTGTAAATAAAATGAAATGTTATGATATTTGAGAGAGCAGGCAGCACAAAATCCTGAATATGTATGACCCGTCTCAATGTCACTGAAAGCAACTGCTTTTAGGAAATTATCCTTGCATCCGAGCGCCACTTGTCACAGGGCATTATGGAGGCTAATCCCTTCTGTTCCAAGCTCATAGCATGCCCTTTGTTTTGCTTTCATTGGACTTGCGCTGTCAGTTTTTGCGCGGCACTACAAAGCTAATCAGAAAGCGCAAACATCACTATTATTTCTGACAGCGAAAAGGAGATGCAGGTAAAGACTAATCTAAGGAGGCGTTTGGTTTCTGGTGTCCGTTCACCACACCAAACATTAAGCGCCTATATGGCAAGTGTTTGGTTTGTGCATGTTTTGCGACTCTCACGACAGTTGAGCTTGCATATTTCTTGTCGTTTCTGCATGGCGGGGTGAGGCGAGTGGCTCCATTTTTCAGCGCCAACCAAACAGCCTCTAAGAATTAGCGGTTACTGAGCTGCTTACTCAATAGAACTATTGACTTTAAACTGATTCCGCTCATCTCAGTAATAACGGTCGACTCACAAAGAGCTACGGCTCCCTCTTCTCTCTGGCTTTTCTTCATCAAAAACCAAATCTTACGTGGACTATATTTTAACAAACTAATGAGGACCCTCTAATACGACACAATTATGTTTTGAGTTTCCCGAATCCATATTCCCGTACGGCCTGGACTATACATTAACCAGGGCCTCCGCTTGCCACACCAAACGTTAGGTGCGGCGTCTATGGACTGTCTGGTTTGTGCGTGCTCTGCAGTTGCCGCGGTAGTTTGGCTTGCATATTTCTTGTCGTTTCTGCGTGGCAGGGCGTGGTGATTATGGCGTCGTTTTTTGGCGCCAACCAAGAAGCTCCTAAGCATTAGCAGTTACTCAACTGCTTACTCAAACTAACTGTTGGCTCTAGATCAATAACTGGTTCCGTTTGTTATTATCTCAGTAATAACCGTCGACTCACAAAGAGAACCTCTTCTACGTGGACTAGCTTTTAACAAACTACTTGGATGCTCCAATACGATACGTCATGTTTGAATTTGTCGAAATCCTGTTCCCGGGTGGCCTGGACTATACTTTAGCTAGGGTCTCCGTTATATGGCAAGTTTTTGGTTTGTGTATGCCCTACAGCCGCCACGCGGTTTGATTTGCATATTTCTTGTCGTTTTTGCATGGCGGGTCATGGCGAGTGTGACGTTGTTTTTCGACGCCAACCAAACAGCACCCTAAGCATTGAGTTGTTACTCAAGTGAATTGTCGACCCTAAATTCATAGCTGATTTCGCTTGTTAGCATTTAATTAAGAGTAATAACTGACGATTACGAAAAGCTACCTCTCTATCTCACTCTTTTATCGCCTTTATCGAGAATAAAATCCTGCGTGAACTAGTAGCTTTTAACAACTATTGAGGACGCTCTAATACGACGGATCATGTTTGAATTTTCTGAATTCCTGTTCTCCGACGGCCTGAACTGTACGTTAACTAGTGGCAATTGTTTTTAGGCAGTGGTTAGTTGTTGCTTGCGTCCTTGTCCCAGACGCGCCGCCGGGAATCCGAGAAGAAATGCTCGGAAGAAGAGCCGCCGCCGCGCGGCTAGAGGAATATGGCAGGTGGGTCCGCGATCCGCGCTAGTGGGTGGACCCGCCGCGGCAAGACAAACCGCTGGCGCTCGGCCCGCTTGACCGCCACGCCTCCTTCCACTCGCCCCTGCTCCGTCGCTTTTCCGTTTCCCCGTGAGATACCGCGACCAGGGGCGGGCCCAGGATTTGAGCCATGAGTATTCAAAAAATTTTCTAGCAACCTAAATTATTGTCACAAAATCAATCTCTTGTTTGACGCGGTTTATGATAGTGTTTTTGCTTTCGTTATGGACCCATAAGGCATAAACCTTGTCAAGAACCAAAAATGCAAAACAACTTGGCTTGACTGGATAAATTGGATAATTTAAAATAAGTCAAATAAGTTGTTTACAAGACAATTCAGAGCAAAAGTTGTTCTTTTCATAGCCCAAAGCCCTACAAAAAAGTACTAAATGAATAACATATCAAAATAAGTCGGTCGTCTAGAGGAATATGGCAGGTGGGTCCGCGATCCGCGCTAGTGGGTGGACCCGCCGCGGCAAGACAAACCGCTGGCGCTCGGCCCGCTTGACCGCCACGCCTCCTTCCACTCGCCCCTGCTCCGTCGCTTTTCCGTTTCCCCGTGAGATACCGCGACCAGGGGCGGGCCCAGGATTTGAGCCATGAGTATTCAAAAAATTTTCTAGCAACCTAAATTGTTGTCACAAAATCAATCTCTTGTTTGACGCGGTTTATGATAGTGTTTTTGCTTTCGTTATGGACCCATAAGGCATAAACTTTGTCAAGAACCAAAAATGCAAAACAACTTGGCTTGACTGGATAAATTAGATAATTTAAAATAAGTCAAATAAGTTCTTTACAAGACAATTCAGAGCAAAAGTTGTTCTTTTCATAGCCCAAAGCCCTACAAAAAAGTACTAAATGAATAACATATCAAAATAAGTGGGCTTTCTTTTGTTTGGATTGAGTTTGAAATGTTTGTTTTTGTAAGAAATATACATTGCATCATTTATATAGATTTTTTGGCTAAAATAATAGGTATTCATTTGAATACCTTTCAACCCATCTAGGCCCGCCACTGACCGCGACACGCCCGCCCGGGCAGCACATGCGGATGAGACCACCAACAGCGTAGCCGCGGTACATGTGGGGCTGAAACGTGGGCCCGGAAGCATGGGAAGTTGTGGGCCCAGATGTCAGTGAGACACGGCGTTGATCGGCACCGGGAATGGCACCGAAAAGCTGGCGACATAACTAGGGACAGACACGTTGAGCCGCCGCCGGGCGAGCGAATGGGCGGCGGCAACAGATGGGCGTCTTTACGGAACTGCCACTGACCTCGATTGGAAAAACCTGTGCTACGATCTACAGTACGGTAAAAGAGGAGAGAACTGTTACAGATGGAGAGAGAGATACAGGGTTCTCACCGGAGTTACAATAACCTGCTGCCACCGCTCGGCGATGAGAGGGCGTCCGTCTACGATTGAGTTGGGAGCCTCGGCTGCTCGATCCTTTGCTGCAGTAGACTGGAAAGAGAAACGGGAATCTGAGAGAGATGATGCAACAGCATAGAAGCGGAGCTTTTTCTCCGAGGAATCGAAATGGACTCACTCGCCCCTCCTACTCAACCGTTGCTTGGTTTACTGCTCCGCCTCCGCCGGATGTGAGCTATCGCTCGTATCTCTTCTCCGCTCCCCGCTTGGCCTCGTCGACGCACGCTAGCCTGAGACGTTTCGATGACAACGAGTTGATATGCTTGCTTTCATGCTCTTTATGTGGCCCCGCGATTCCGGGGCCTCGTTTAGTGAAGGGAAGTCTGAAATCGGGTCCCCAATCTGTCGGATTCTTCTCTACTCGTGCTACTACGATCCAATCCGAGTGTGTAGTGCCTCCACATGCTCGCTGACGCTGTAAAGAAATGCGCCCATACCCGGTTGCTCTCGCGGTGTAGCACGAGCAAGCAACCTGATCGACCCAATCCAGGCCTGATTGATGAGGCTGCCATGCGTCTACTTCTCTGTTGCCAGAGCCATGTTAAAATGTGAAGTAAAAGATGCAGATTCATTTTTTCTACAGGAAAATGAAGCTCCTTGACACTACTTTTGAAGTATGCGGCCCCTTACACCTGGATGATGCTCAAGCAGGAAAACTGGAGCACAATTGAGCAGCATGCTAGCCCAAGTTGAATGCGCAACGGTAAGAATCATCCCCTGACATTTCACAGACCACATAATGACAGCATGTCTGGCAACAATTTGATTTAGAGTAGACCTGAATTGTCCAATTGACATTATACGTTTGTAGTACACGTGCCGCAGCTATTACATGAAACTCAAGTCCAATTATATATGTACATCGTCCAGACAAGAAGCACATGGCATCAGCTCAAATTTTATTTATTTAGCTTCATGATAACGGTCATAAGACACAACAGACAGCACGATGCCCAATCTGGATCAAATCACCACGCATGAGGGGGTGCACCGGGCCCTGCTTCGTTCAGCCTATCAAGCAATGTGTTGAAATCCATTTGCTGGCCACTCTCGGCCATCCTCTGGGTAACATTCAGCACCTGCTCCCTTGGATATCCCATGATCATTGCCTTCTCGATCATTTCTCCATGAGGATGGCCACGCATCATATGCGACCCTGGATGGCTCATGCCAGCACCACCTGGGGGCATCTGTGGTGGAGGGGCTGATGAAGCACCACTCGGCGGGTAGCCATAACCCGTGTTGTACCCTTGCGGATTGCCCTGTGGTGCATACTGCGGAGGACCAGCATAGGACCCTTTGCTTGGAGGTGGCCCAAAGGAAGCCTGACTAGGTGGTAGCTGGTGCCTTTGCATGTTGTGCTGCTGCGGCGGCTGAGATGGCGAGATGCCAGGTCCTCCATACGAATATGCCACTTCAGAACGGCTTCCCCCTGATGAAGCGACGGTATTGTATTGTCCATGCAAAGCAACATTGCTGGGCAGAGATTCAGGGGTGGGGTTCAAGGGTTGGTGGGGCGGATAATGAGGGTAGTTTGGGGGAGTTTGAGGTCTCATCTGAGGTTGCACAGGAGGATGTTGTGGCTGCATTGCCTGGGGAGGAAGTTGAGGACTAGATTGTTGTGGCTGCATTGCTTGAGGAGGAAGTTGAGGACTAGATTGTTGTGGTTGCGCTTGCGGCGGAGGATACTGTTGAGCACTGGATTGGGCCTGCTGCACTGGCGGCGGAGGATACTGTTGAGCACTGGGTTGGGCCTGCTGCACTGCCTGTGGAGGAAACTGCTGAACATTGGTTAGTTGGGATTGAGGCTGCTGCGTAGGCAGCGGAAATGGCTGCGAGTAAGTCTGCTGTGACTGGGCCACTGGTGCAGGAGTTGGCTGGGATGATTGCTGGTGCCACTGCTGCTGGTAAGGAGGGTAAGTCTGTGGCTGGGATTGATTTGCTGCCTGAGGCTGTTGGGATGAAGCATGGACTGCAACATCTTGAGCTGGGGGCCTTGCTGGTAAGTATTGCACCTCTGGTTGCACTTGCTGACCCTGTGTGTCCTGGATACCTGGAGTTTGGCGTTGTGGGTAGTAGACAATGGCTTGGCTAAGAACATAGCGATCCTGCTGTGGCACAAGAGAGCTTGAGGCTGGCTGTTGTACAGGTTGCTCCTTGTACTGCGGCACTGGTTCAGAAGGCCTAGGTGCAAGTGGCGTCGAGTTCACCTGATGAGGCAAAACAAGGGCCAACTGCTGGCCTGACGTATCTGGATTTTCTTCAAGCTTCTTTGGCTCAGAAAAAGATGGTGTTGGAACATCTTCCTTCTTTTTAGACGTATCTTGTGCCAGTTGAAATTTGGCTAGTTCCTTCTGAGCTTCTGCTAACTCTTGTTTGTCCCTTAGAATTTGAATAGACCTGTGCACCTGCATCATTTACAGTTATAAAATAGAGTTGAGAACTGTTAGATAAAAGGTGGGTAAATCAAATGTCCATAGATCTATTGAGTGAATTAACAAAACATTGAACGGAAACATGTGTGCGCAAATGGAACAACAAAAACTGAATGATCAACAACAACAACAAAAAACAAGAGTCTGATGATCAGGTTTTGTTATGGGGCAGCTTATATTTATAGATGACCATCGTCAATCATGGTTAAGGCAGGTATACTATGTCAAACATAGGGTTTTTTTTTGGACACACAAACATAGGTATATGTGAAAGTAGAGTTGAAGTCTACAGTGGTGAGACTAGTCTCTTATGGAAAAGTAGAAGACATAATTAAATGTGCACTGCTGTTTATGCATTGTCCTTAAGATATTTCTTAGTAAGAAACCCTCAGGTCTGGCAGCTTAATGCTGAGCCTGAGGTACAGCCGTGTAGAGCTCTGAAGATACAATCATACATATCAAGTGCATACAAGCCAACAGTTGCATCCTCAAATATGACTAAAGGTACAGCTAATGAACAGCCAAGCAGGTCAGAGACTAAAGCTAATAATAGCCAAAAAGGCAACGGTGACATACTGCTGAGAAAATTCAATGTGAGAAGAGTTTCTGAATAGTTGAGTCTATTACTTCTCTACGCAGATATCTTTAACTAGCAGTGAATTCGCAAGTTTACAAAATGTTGATAACATGCATAAACAAATCGAGCAGCGAACTGGAGCAAACATTTACTACCAAAGGAACAGCATTACATGTATGGCAAAAAATAGTGTGCTAACATGATGTATGAATGCCCCAGTAAGATGGTATATAATTTAGGAAAACAAAATAAAACAATGGAAAAATACTCTTCCCCAGAAACTAAAAAAACTGTCATCACATGGAAGCATATGACATGATCCTTTTGACAAAAAAAAATCTATAAGGAATTAAGGATACAGAAACAGACAGGATGAGGATAATGTGGACAGTTCATCCAGTCTCCGAAACTGCTCTAAATAGAAGTTTACTTACTTCATGTAGATGCTTCTCCAGGGACTTCAATCTTTGATCAGTATCATCTCGAAGCACATCACTTCGAAGTTCACCAATGGACCTCTCAAGCTTATAACAATATATCTCCAGCTGTGAAAGCCGACTAGTGATTCCCTCCAGAGATCGCAGCAGATTATCAGCATACTTTTTCATGCACTTCTCAACTGCCGAAAGTACATCCTCCTTGCCATAACTTTCTTGTTCGTAAACTTTGACAAATGGTCTCCCCAATCTGCTTTCATGAAAATCCTGTGGCAAACGAAAGAGATAATGAAGGCACAGATAATCAATGCAAGGCAAGCTTTACCATCACAACCGCCCCATAGTTAACTTGCCAAAGGGCCTTCCAGAATCGCATTAGGACTTGAAGATTGTTTTCCTATTTTATTAAGTATAGGAAAACTCGGCAATATCATTGCAATATGCAGCGACCAGCAATTACTTTTGCAATATACAATAAACGGGGCGTCCATAAAATAGCTACAGCGTTATCCAAATGGTTTCTAAACTTCCTTCTCCAAATTTCCCACCACGCATCAAGAAAACTTATGCTTAGGTTATGACAAGAAAATTCTTAATCAACTATAAAATGGCCATAACTGAACTGAACAGAACATACTTTAATGCTTACACTTTTTCAACAAGCACTATTGATCTACTTGGCCCCAACCCCAATTCACTAGGAACATACATAACAAATTAGCAAGCAAGCTAAGATTTTTCTCAAAGATTATTTGACAAAAAGTAGCAAATGAAAAGGCTGAATACCATATCAAGCTAGAAATTCCTTTTTAAAACAGCAGATATCTTGTGTCATGAAAGCATTAATGAGCAACGTTGTTCTGTTTATAACCTATCACGAACGGACAGTTGAATGTAATGGCACATTTTCTACACATACAGAGCAAGTTACAAAAAGGGTCAAATCAATCAGACAGTTCGCATCGGGAACCTAAATCCATTACAGATAGCTAGATATGTCAATAGCGTAAAGCTTGGTACAAAAAAAATACAAGAATAACATGATTTATCGAAAGCGCAATATGGAAGCAATACAAATCGAGTGAGCAATAAAAGTATGCACAACAACAGCATGTGACCCACAAAACGGTTCATCTCAATCAGCTAATAAGGAAACTGAACTTGTTCCTTAGTTCTCGATATCTCAAATTACTTCATGGGTCGTTAGAACATGACACCACAACGTCATACCAAAAATTGATCCCCAGATTTCTATGAAGGCTTCGCGCGCCTACAATACTGACCAGTATACCCATCGCAAAAAAAAAAAATACTGACCAGTATACGCGAACGGGACAAAAAGCTGAGGAACGAACGGACTGAGCGTGCGGTTACCTTGTCGACCGGATCGGGGCGCTTGGGCTCGGAGGAGGTGGCAGCGAAGTCGTCGTAGGAGCAGAGCACGTCGTCCCCGCCGAAGTCGAAGCTGCGGGAGCCGCCGCCGGAACCGCGCCCTGGGGGCACGCCGGAGCCGGACATCGCGAGGCTAGGGTTCTGACTCGTAGGAGCAGAGCACGTCGTCCCCGCCGAAGTCGAAGCTGCGGGAGCCGCCGCCGGAACCGCGCCCTGGGGGCACGCCGGAGCCGGACATCGCGGGGCTAGGGTTCTCCTGGATTGCTTGGCGGAGAAGGGAAAGGGAGGGCAGGTGTGGCTGATGGGCAGGGAGGGAGGAGGAAGAGAGATCAGTGTGACGTCTTGGACGGTTTGGCCTGTGCCGGCTAGGGTGTTAATTAAGCAAAGGCGTCTCACCGTCTCGATTGAGACGACTTCATTTTCTAACAGCTGAGCTAGCGCGTCTCCATTTGATGAGGATCGACTTTTCTTAACATTTCATCGTGCCATCTTTTCAAATTCTTTTTTTGTAGATTGGAAACTCTCATACTGTTTTTTTTTTCAAAAATCAGTTTACTCCCCCTTAAGGCATGCACGATTCAGGGGCTTAGAGGAAATGTTTAAAGACAAAAAAATCATTAAACATCTATAAGAAAAGAACACCGGCAGTCCAAATACAACCCACTCAACTCAATAGGATTACCGGCATACAGGTTGGGTTTGAAGAATTGTCTGGCAGTTAGTACCGATGGATTGAGCGGCGGCATCGCGCTGTTTTGGCATGAATCTCTGGAGGTTGAGCTGTTGTCCATCTCGGACAGACATTTTGATGTGGCGGTGAGGGAGGAGGAGGGGCCTCAATGGAGATACACCTTTGTATATGGGGAGCCACGGGTTGAAAACCGTCACAGGGTGTGAGAGCTGTTGACGCAATTAAGTACGTGCTCGAAGCTCCCTTGGCTAGTGATGGGGGATTTCAATGAAGCTATGTATCAGTACGAGCACTTCTCGGCGTGTTTGAGACCGGAAAAGCAAATGGCAGATTTTCGGGAGGCTCTGATATTATGTGAACTACATGACTTGGGCTTCGAGGGACTGCCGTATACGTATGATAATAATCAGCTGGGCAATAGGAATGTTAAGGTGCGGTTGGATAGAATGGTGGCCACAGAGGAGTGGAGGGATCTGTTTTCGGGAGGAAATGTCAAGCATTTGGTGGCTGCTAGATCAGATCATTGTCCTCTCTTGCTCACTTTGGATGTAGAGGATGTGTGCCAGCGTGGGAAACGTACCTTGATGTATGAAATTATGTGGGAAAGACATGAGGATCTGCCGGTTGAAATAGAGAAAGCTTGGCAGAGGAAGCCGCAGATAAATAATCTTGGCGATATTAGTGCTGCTCTGAAAACTATGCTAGTGTCGTTAAAACAGTGGTGCAGGGAAAATTTTGGTGCAGTCACTACACAGATAGCAGAGCTACGCGAGGAACTGTCAAGGTTGCGGCAACAGGGACAGCAAGCAGATGTAGTGCAGCTGCGCGCTACTTTGGACAAGTTGAATGAACTGCTATATCGAGAAGAGATGATGTGGCTTCAGCGTTCTAGAGTGGATTGGCTAAAATATGGAGATCAAAACACAAAATTCTTTCATAGAAAATCGGTGTGGAGATCAAGGAAAAATCACATAAAGAAGCTCAAGGATGAACAGGGGGCGTGGCACACAGAAAAAAAGGAAATGCACGGTATTGCAAAGGAGTTCTTTGATAAATTATATGACAGGGACCCGGGTATCAACCCTGAACTAGTAACAGATTGTTTTCCAATTGGGATAACTGGGGAGATGAATGATATGCTCTGTGGAGATTTTTCAGAGGAGGAGATCAGCAATGCTTTATTTCAGATCGGGCCACTAAAAGCACCTGGCCCGGACGGTATGCCTGAAAGATTTTTCCAAAGGAACTGGGGGCTGATGAAGGGAGATATTGTGAAGGCTGTACAGGAATTTTTTCGGACAGCAATCATGCCTGAAGGAGTTAATGACACGTCCATTGTTCTGATTCCAAAGAAGCCACAACCTGAAACACTCAAGGATTACCGGTCAATTAGTCTGTGCAATGTGATCTACAAGGTGGTGTCAAAGTGCTTGGTAAATAGGCTCCGACCTTTATTGAATGATCTCATTTCTGAGACACAGAGCGCCTTTATCCCGGGGCGTCTAATAACTGATAATGCTCTTATTGCTTTCGAGTGTTTACATGCCATGCAATATGACAAAACAGCTGGGGATGGTTTTTGTGCTTATAAACTTGGATCTTGCTAAAGCGTATGATAGGGTGGATTGGAATTTCTTGCAACGAGCGCTGGAAAGAGTGGGCTTTCATAGCATCTGGGTGCAGTGGGTCATGGCCTGTGTCTCCACTGTGCGCTACCGTATCAAATTTAACGGGGAACTCTTGCAACCTTTCATCCCGTCACGAGGCATACGCCAAGGTGATCCATTGTCTCCCTATCTGTTCCTGTTTGTCGCAGACGGTCTTTCAAAGTTGATTGCCAGAGAAGAAGGAAATGGTGCAATTCAGAGACTGAAAGTATGCCGACGTGCTCCGTCAGTCTCAAATCTTTTGTTTGCTGATGATACTTTATTATTTTTCAAAGCTAGTCTAGAGCAAGCAACATGCATCCGTGGTGTTCTTGATCAGTTTGAAGGTGGCACAGGACAGCTCGTCAGTGCTGAGAAGTGTTCCATTTTATTTTCTAATGGTGTGCCTGATGAAACAAAAACACAAGTGCGTTCAATACTAAATGTTGACAAAGAAGCTTTTGATCCGAGATGCTTGGGTTTACCCACCCCTGAAGGTCGTATGAAAAGGGAAGCTTTCCAACCTATAGGAGAGAAGCTGGACAAAAGACTTGCAGACTGGACTGAAAAGTTTATGTCTAGTGCGGCAAAAGATACTCTAATCAAATCAGTTACACAAGCCTTGCCGGTGTACACCATGGGTGTTTTCAAGTTAACTGTCGGGTTATGTGAGGAGCTCACCAAGAAGATCAGATCATACTAGTGGGTAGCAGAACGTGGTAAGCGCAAGACACATTAGTGCGCTTAGGAACAGTTATTGAAATGCAAGGCAAAGGGAGGATTGGGTTTCCGTGATATGCGTACTTTCAACCAAGCCTTACTTTCCCGACAAGCATGGCGCCTTGTGCAGAATCCGAACAGCTTGTGTGCCAGAATTTTAAAGGCTCGGTATTATCCTAATGGGCACATCATAGATACAGTGTTTACTGGCAATGGTTCTGCAACATGGCATGGCATTGAGCACGGGTTAGAATTGCTTAAGAAGGGGATGATTTGGCGAGTGGGAAACGGATCAAGAATACGTATTTGGCGAGATCACTGGATCCCTCGGGAGCCATCCTTATCACTTATTGGAATGAAGAACAGATGCCGCCTGCGATGGGTGGCAAGTCTCATTGATTAGAGGACAAACTCGTGGAATACTGATCTTATTCGCCAATATTTTCATGAGCCTGATGTGGATGAAATCCTCAAGATTAAGCTACCACTACGAGGCCAAAAAGATTTTCTTGCGTGGCATTATGAGAAAACCGGGATATTCACTGTCCGTAGTGCGTATAAGCTTGGCTTGAGTATCATGGAAGGCCAGCAACAAGATGCGTCTATGGCACCTGGTGGTGAACGGTCATTGTGGAATAACATATGGAAAACTTTAGTTCCTCCAAAAGTCAAGCACTTTGCGTGGAGAGCCGCTACAGCCTGCCTGCCAACAAACAAGAATAAGGTTAGCCGGCACTTTGAACAAATAAGCACATGTAATATATGTGGTACAGAACCGGAGACAGAGTTTCGTACTCTCATACGTTGTCCAAAAGCACGTGAATTCAGAGAAGCCATGAGAAGAGAATGGGAGCTGCCGGCTGAAAATGAGATCAAGGAAGATGGCCCGGACTGGTTGCTATTGATTCTAGTGAAGTCGCCACTAAATATGCGTGATTGCTTCTTGTTACTGCTATGGAGAGCCTGGTATGTCAGAAATCAGATCAAGCATGAAGGCGCCATCATGCCCACGGAAGTTTCATTCCGGTTTCTAATCAGCTATCGAAATACCCTGTTGCAAATCCGGCAACAGCTGTTGGGTGCAAGTG
>LAPY01000345.1:209476-224898 GCA_000970635.1 Eragrostis tef | reverse complement strand
GCGGCCAGGCGGCCCACCGTGGCGCGCAGGTCCGCGACGTCGTCGTCGAGCTGGAGCACCAGCGGGTGGAACCGGCACGGCAGGCTCGCCGAGCGGGCGCGGTAGGCCGCGGACTTGGAGTTGCCCGCCGGCGATGCGGCGGGGGACTTGGGCGCCGGGAACGAGATCGTGCGGCGGAACCCGACCACCATGGTTGCCGATACGAGACGACTCTCCCTCACCGCAGCGCCGTTACTCGAATCGATGAATTCCCAAGCGATGGCTGATGGATCGAGCGGGCGGCGCAGGGGGAGCGGCGCGTTTATAAAGGGAGGGAGGGATGCCGGAGTAGGGTTCGGCGTCACGAAGAAATGGAAGGGAACGCTCGAGGAAGGCGTGGATGGAGTGAGGGAATCGAGCGCACGGCCGAGCGAGTATAAAAGGGCGGCGGACGGAGAAGGAATGCGGGCTTGGAGGAGGGGTGTGAACCGGTCGGGGGTTCTGGACCGATTCTGCGACGCCGGTCACGCTCGGCACGCTCCGCTGAAAGCTTCCACTTCGGGGGGGTCGAGCGTTTCGTGTGGCCCCGGCTGCCAGTGGAGCGGAGCGGTGGGTGGGTGGTGCACTCCTGGTGCTGGTTGGTTCGTGCATGCGGCGCATCTTTCTCGTGCTCCGTTCCGTGGCAGGCGGAGCTTGTGGGCCGCGGGGAGAATTCGGTGGGGCATGTGGACTGGCCCGTGGGTCCTTTTGTGTTCGGTCCCATGCCGGAATTCGGTGATATGCCGGACCCATGCCGGGCGCACATTTTTAAGCAACGTGCAGTTGCAGGCGACGCCGACGAACGGAGAAGAAGAGATGCAGCAATGCAGGTGATCCGGGTCAAGTGCATGCGTGCTCGCAAATGCAAACGTGCTGGATTGCAATTTTTCCCCGAACCACTCGCGCGACCGGTAGGCGGTAGCTGGGCATAGATGCTTCGATCGCTTGGAACTTGGAAGCACATCGACCGACGGCGACGTGGCTAACCACTAGTACAAAAACCGATCGAGTTCGTTTCACACCACTGACTGGGTAGCAGGATCTTTATCTGATCACTGATCAGCGTCCCATAGCCGACGCTTAATTTGCTTGAATTGACTGGAAATTGATGGCCTGGACTGGACGACGGTTTACCTAGACCGCAAACTGCCCACGAGTTTATTCGCGCCTGTCCAGAACATCCGCCGGCGGCGGGCATCGTTCAGTGCATGCACCTCGTCTCGGTCGCGTCAGTGTCACCAACTCGGAAAGACGGAAGTTTCTACGGATGTTTGGATGCTTCCAAACGAGAGGGTTCGACGTGCATCGCTCCTGCTGCATGGGGACATTTTAGGTCACAGTTAAGGTCGTGACGCTTCTCAAATGAACCGACGACGACGTACGTACGCTGATGAACCTGGAAAATTATAGACGCAACTGGGCATGTGGATATGATTCAATACAGGCCGGGTAGAGCATGCATGAAAGCATGGAGTTCTCGGATCGAAAATGAGACATGTGATGCAATTAGTCATGTCGCTAATAAAAGGATAAGGTACGTGCACCTAACACTGCTGTCACGATTTGCATGAGTTGCAATGCTGGTTAACAACCACAATTTATACTACTGTTTGGCGTCATCCTGCTAAGGGGGCCACTTCAATCACACAAGCAAAAAGGACTCTGTGCTACTTGCGAACATTGTCCCTCAAATTTCTTTGTGATTTGTGTACATGATTATAAGAAAAAGATCTAGCATATCGAAGACACCGGTTGATCCGTTCAACTCTGTAATTAATGTTTTAACCCATTTGATCGAACCAAGCAAAATCCGCTCCAGATTCCAGGAAAGTTTGTTGGGATCAAGACTTTCTTTGGATTACTTTGTTGGCATCTTCAAGTGGACTTGGTCTAACTGAAAGTCATGGATTTGAGCAGGACCGGTGAGCAGAGAAGTGCGAAGATTTGACATATTATCTTTCGTTTATTTGTTTAAAGTGAACGTGTCTCTTACTGTTCTAGATTAAGACAGGCAAGTTTGCTTACATCAGTATGTTTTGCCATGCGCAAAGGGTCAAATAGTTAGATCCGTTGAATTGTTCTTGTCGTGCAAGTTGGGACTGCTCTGATCACTTATGCAATCAAAAGTAAACTAATGAATATTTTGATACTATAGGTCATGATGATTCTCGTAATATTCCTTTAAAAGGTTGAATAGATTTGGACCGTTTTACTACTGACCTGCTAGCTGACCTTATGCCGGATCTTTCAAGTTGTTAGGTCATGCAGGAGAATGATCTGTACCGGATGTAACCTGGACATGATGAAATTGAAATGCCAAAGCAAAAGAACAGCCTAAGACAAAGAGAAAGAAGCAGTTGAACTTGCAGCAGCCAGTAAAGAAAAATACTGCTGCGTTTCGTGCACAGCTTTCGGCATACTGTTGTTGTGCCCTTCGATGCAGATTCACATGCCTGGATCCGAAAAGAAAAGAACTGAAGCCCTAGGACATGGCTGCTTCATGTTAACTGACTGCATGATAGTAGTATCTTTTGATAAGCTCAAGAAGCAAGTCCCAGGAGTATTTGCCAAAACATCTGAGCTGCAGAACTTAAGTTCATGCATGTCTTCCATGATAACAAGGCACGTCGCTCCTCAATCCTTTCCAGTGACAGCAACACCTGGGTGAATGCATCCAGTGTAAGCTTATAAAAGGCATTTGCTACAGTAGTCCCAAATAACTGTGAGCCGTTCATTTGAGTAGATCTCGAGGCACGAGATAAATTCTTGCATCAGACTTCACCCATAACTGTTTTGGAATGTAATTATTTTTTGTTTTAGAAAGTAATTATTTTTTAGAAACAAACTCACGCAAATGATATTATTATATCCGGATGTTTAGCTGATTGGCTGCCGTAGCAAAAAACGTGTCAATTAGAAAACTCACGTGAGACGTGTCAAATACATAACTTGATGTGAAGGACGTGAGAAACAAACTGATGCTGTCCGTATAACTCATGATTTTTGATGTGTGAAGATAGTGTCAGGTAGAAACAAACTCGTAGAAACAAACTCGTCGAACTTGATGTGAAGGAATTTTGGACGTGTAAAAATAATGGGAAAATAATGTGATGGGTTGTTACAAACAATCCTACACTACATACTTTTTCCGGCACGCAACAAAACTATTTAGCATGACATGATACACACCTGCGAGTCAAAAGGAACCTGACGTCATCATACCTTGATGTTATGAAAACAAAATATAAATAAGGTGACTTATATATCTTGTGAGTTATACAGAAAAAAAATGTTACACCTGACCGTGTATCACCTGACCGTGTAACCATGTGGTGATGCATATGTGTCGAGGAAATGTGACATGCACAGAAAACTAAGACGACCCCATTCTTTGAGGAGCCGTGAAGGAATATAGCCGATTGGTAGCTAATTTTCCACGAGTGGCATTGTTACCATAACAGAAATTATTCCTTCACAGAAATCTACAAGCGTGTCATTGTTACCATAAAAGAAATACTCCGTCATGGAAACCAATCTCGTTATCATGGTACAATGGCAAATTATTTGTTACCATAGTATTCTATTTTCTATAGTGGCGCACTTTCCAAATATTAAAAGTACTACTTGCATTTATTTTCTTTTTGTATTTAGTTTAAATTGTAGATAATCAAGGGTCCAGATTGATTTCTACTCTAGGGTGCAAGAGTTGGGAGGTAGGACTACCGTAGCACTATCTTATAAAAAGTATCATATGCAAGATGGTGTCGTAACGGATCAAAACTCAGGGGCTGAGCATCACTGATTAGTTAAGCATATCTCTCGACACCAGGTAACAGAGCATGATGATGCATTACAGTGCTGCTAAATTCTTTTACTGCAACTACATTCTCTTGGCGTTAGAACAGACAAACAGAAAGCGGGATGAAAGAGAGAAATTGGCGGCCGTTGGCGCTGAAACTGCAACCAACTCCACTTCGACACTGTCATGTACTTGTGAGGTTTAACCTAGTACAGGCACTTTCGACAGGACTGACTATCAACATCACATGAACATTACCACACAACGAGAATCGGTAGCCATATACATCACCTTGTTCGCGTGTTTGAAGGCATCACAAAATTAAAGAACTCATCCTAACGCAGACAATCGGGTGCAAGACAAGACACTGAGGACAGGGAAGGGGCAGTCAGTGCAGAATGCACGTTTCGCTCCAGCAGAGAGGCACGAGAGGCCTTGTAATAGCGAACGAGGTGACATGATGTGCGAGCACGTGCGTGGCCCGTGCTGAACTGATAGTGACGAGCAGGTTAAGACGTGCATGGGATTGAAAGAATTGTTAAAGGCAAAGCATCAAGCATGCTGACTTGCTGAGCCGTCGCAACGGCCAACGAGTGGCGGAATACAGTCAGGCATGCAGAGGTGCGTGGTGCGATCCCATGTTATGTCGGCATTGCCATGGCACTGATCACCGCGGTGACCGGGATGGTTATTGGTTAGTGACCCTGGATTCCAGATGTCCGACCAAGGGTGGCAGGATTCTCCCATACCAGATGACACCGAGAGGTGGCAACGGATAGAAATCCACTGGATATACCCTCTCTAAACTCTTACCGTTTAAAAAAATCTCTACCTGCTGGATAACCCAATTAATGTCACGGGTAGAGTTTTTCACCCATACCCATATCCGGCGGATAAATATACCCATCGGGTACCCTTACCCTCCAAACATCTCAAAATTTTAGCATCATAACAACAGTAAATATGTAAAACAACACAAGCATATTTAGCAATTCAGCAGCACCACCATTCATCATTTAACATCAAGTACTACCATCAATCTAGTACATGGTCAAAAGTTTAATATTATGAAGTTAGTCTTTGTCGGGTCGGACCTAAAGAAAAATGGGTTGTATTTTGGACAGGGTATCTACGGGTAACGAGTTTGAGTTCTGCTAAACCACGTCCTTACCTTTTATACCCGCTGGATAAGCTTTTTCATCCATTAGTATACCCATAGATATAATTTTTCAACCAAATCCTTCTCCTAATAAGAGAAATATCCATCGGGTCGCGGATAATGGGTATCCATTGCCATCCCTAACCGTGGCAAGTCAGTTCTGAAGCTAACCTTGCTAGCTGTCAATTTTGAAGCTCGTCAGGGCGGTGCGATAAAAAGGTCTCGATTGGCAGGAGTTTTCAGTATTTCGTATACTTCAGCCTGCGTTAAAGCCAGCCCATGGGCCATGGCACATTGGTACGGCCCAGCCGGACGCAAAGCAGCTCCCCGAAAACCTACTAGTAGTCGGGAACAATTCACAAGACACCATCCATAAACTGCACCTTTCACAAAACAACATCATTACGGTTAGCAGCACCCATGGCGTCCGTGCTCCTGCGGATCGCCTGTGACGCATCTGCAGCGACCCGCGCCGCCAGCTCAGCGTCGGTGGCACTCCCGCAGCCCGCCCCGCCGCATCTCACGCTGCCCGCTCAGGCCATGACGCCGTCGCCCATCGCCGCCAGTTGTGTACCTGTAACGACGCGCTCCACGAAGACGACTCCTGTAGTCCTGTTCAGGTAATCCAGTTCTCCTCCTGGATAGGCAAGGATTGGGAACGATTCCAAGCGATCGGCCATCGGTCCAATGGGATGCTCATGCTCTAAACAATTTTTCCTTACTTTGTTAAAGATGAACAAAACTACAACCCCGTGCACACGCGTGTAATGGACAGGAAGGGGAAGTTTCGGGTGGAAGACAAGGACGTCGAGTCGGATGCAGCCCTATGGGCTTTATACTGGCGCTGGCGCCATCATTACTCTGTTACGCGTGATCATATGATGAGATTGTTCGTCGCTTCCCCCATTTCAAGAGGAATGCGCTTTTAGTGCATCAAGTGAACAACTCTAAACTCTCTTACAAGTTGGCATTGAACAGACTTGGCGACACTCCTCTCGCAGAGGTATCCAGGGGTTTCATTTATAGGCCACACCCTTCAACTATGCAAGGGTCTTCCAGTTCAGATGATAAGTTCGAGGAGCTTGAGAAGCCTGAATCACCAACAGACCCAAGGGATTGATGCTAGGGTATCGTAGTATGAATAATAATCTCAAATTCGTAGTCTCTGATGAGTGTTTACTTGTATTATGGTGCTTCATGTGGACCTAATGGGCCCTCGAACTTTTCTTGTTTAAATTATGCATTTGCAATGTTGCAAAGATATGCATGTTTTTTAAGCTATCCTTTGAAGTCATGGTACGTCTACAGGGAGTGATTGTTCACAAAAGCAACCGTAAATTAACTTTCCTGATCAACAACGGAAGAGCTCAACTCAATATCCAACGGCTGAAACGTAGAGGAGAAATGAAACCTTATACACAAAACATTTTTCATGAGGAGAATACGATCCAGGAGATAATCTTCATACAGATTTTGACAAGGGGGAGAAGAGACTCAGTGGGAGATTACCGCTGTACTTACTACTTCCGAGAGAGAAGTGTACTATAATATAGATTCGCATGAAAGCAACAGATGATAAGAGGAACGCAACTGCAGAACAGGCTCAGTGGAGTGGAGCAGAATGAAATCTGAAGCGACCTCACCGCAATTAAAAACCTGAATACGCATACAAACAAATTCTACTCCTGGCCCCCAAACCTATTTCTTATCCCAGGGGAGGCGTAGCACTATGAAACGAGGGCCATAAAAGACAACTGTCAACAACTGGATCTCAGGCCACACATTTTTCTAAGTCAAAATGTACAAGAACTATACATGAATGATCAAGTCCGAGGACATCTAACGGATGCAGGTCACGAAAAATATGCTTCCATTAGAGAAAGGCTGAATAAAGAATTATAAGAACAGGCTAGAGGCGCACAAAATATTATGGTACAAGATATCAGCAGCAACGGCAGCAAATTATATCTCGGCATGTGTAACGAGCAGCTCTGGCTTCAAGCTCCTCAAGTGGGGGCACAGCTTCCAGAACAAATCCCTTCTGACTAGGGGAGCAGAAATCGTAGATATTTCTACAGATGCCTTTACTGAATGGATGAACTCTGTCCGGGACTCCCCTGCAAGTGGTACAGAACCGATGTTTCACCACTGCCAGTATCTCAAGGACAATAAAATGCATGCGGCATCAGAACAGAAAATGGAGATGCTCCTATAACTTCTCACCTTAAATAGAATATCCGCTTCCTCCTAGCAACTTCATAGGTTGTCTGATTTGTAAGAGCAATGTAGCTGGAAGAGATCAAGCCATATCACCAAGTGTTATTGATCTGGAGTTCTTAATCGATCTATACTATGCTCAGCGAAGTAAAATGTCCATAATCTTTCAAAATATATAATTTCAGTGCTCAAAACAATAAACAGGACAGATCGAAATCTTGGATGGTGTTTTTTTGGGTGCCGGCTTGTAAAATCCAATGTCCTTATTTTCTAAAAAAATTATTTGTTTTCTTTTTGGCCCTTGGTCTTCTCATTTTATTTCCCTTTGTGTTGTAACTTAAATGAAAACCGAGGTCAATGCTTGCTTTCAAAATGAGAAAAGGAAATGATTGTCAAAAGATAGCCTATCACAATGAATATTTCAGGATGGATAAAACGTACGAATGAAACAGCCATAGCAGCAGCAGGAATATGAGGATAAAGATTAATACTGCCAACATAATTACACCAACAAAATCCTTCCACCTGTCATGTTGATAAAAAAGGATGTCAGCTAAGATAGGAGGAAAACGAATGGCCAAATAGGAAATATAAATTCACAACACAGAGCATTAATGTTTCGAAGAGAATAAAATTTCATACCAAGCTTTTTCAATATCTAAACGCAGAGATTCAATGTAGAGAGCAACAGTCCAGATACATAGGATTGTTTGTTCAAATATGTACCACCTGAGAAAGGATTGTTGTACAGAGGTAAAGACAAAAGGCTCTACAACAGTGTCATAGAACAGCTCAACGAATGTCATAGAACAGGGCAAGGAACAAAAATATGAACATTTCAATGTGCCCATGGCAATCAGTTAGAAAATATATCAGGTCCACAGATCAGTAGATAACACAACACATCGCCAGAGTCTTCTGACAAGGTTCAAAGTCCAGAGTTTCACATTCTTAAGCAATCACAAAAACAAGAACTTGGAAATACCACCACAAGTGATGGGCCGATTGTACACCAGTTAGAACTTAGGAACATCTAATACTTCTTAATTACTAGTTATGAACGTGTAACGCACTCATCTACCAAAAAATTCTATATTACGAATTATTGATTCACTTTATTGAAACAAGAATACTACCTTCAGCATGACAGCATATTGTCATTGTGAAAAACAAGCAGTCAAACTTTGAAAATAGTACCGAAATTCAGATTGATTACATGGAAATAATATAAGTAGCCTGTCAACATAATTTTACAAAATGTACACTTCATTGCTTTTATGAATAAAGAGATGTCAAAGTTGCATCTTGGAGACCTTAGAACACAAAAACGAAAAAAACATTAATGGGTACAATAGGCTCCTAAAATGTTTACCAGTGCCTCAAATCCCCAATCAAACCAGTAAGCGCACATGCAGAGATTTTATACAAAGTGTAACATGAATGCAGCACACCAAACTAGCATGTGAGATCATGAATAAGCTAGCAATATTAGTGAGTACTGGCTAAAAAAAAAGGCCCAAACCCCAGCGAACCAATCAGCTACATGCAGAGATCCTGTGAGAAAAAGATACAGATATAACTCACCAAAATCGGCAATGGTTCTTTCTTCCAATACATGTTCCAAGCCATATGCAGTGATGATCAAACTGAAGGACACATTTATCACAGTCATGACAGTGCCTGGTACGTGGTGGCTGCAAGGGACATTGGTACCAAAGTTATAACTTCTACTGTTAGGTGCAGCAGAAAATGATCCAAAAAATTGAAGGATGCAATAATTCAAACCAGCATGACAAAATAAGAAGAAAAAACTCGGCTGGTGCGGAAAGACAGCCCCTCGGGATTGTAGTTAAGAAGAGCTCAAATGGAGCCCAACCGAGAAGGTCATGAAAGCTGCCCCTCTTGGAACACGAGGGTATGCCCCATGTGGTTCAGCTCTTTAAAGTTTCTTTGAGCCCACCATAGCCCCTACACGAGGGTCTCCCCCCAAAGGTCAGCCCACCTAGTGTGCTGTGTGCACGAGCATGAGTGCATGACCAGGGAAACCATCAAGTGACCTTTCTACCCGACTAAAACTTTGCTCCCACAGGGAATCAAACCCAGGACTCTAAGGGCGCCACTAAGAGTCTTAACCACTAGCATGACAAAATGACATTCGTGAAGAAAAGTTCTGCAGTAATAAGATAGTAGAAATTCAATCTGTAGATTTTGTCAGGTGTATATGGACTCAGCAAACTAGGAATACTCTTTACAACCATTTGGATGGCAAAACAGTATAATATTTAACACATCCATATTTCTGGATTAAGAGTACCTGAATAACCCTGCAGTAAGCGCAAGTCCAATCCCTGAAGAAAATGAAAGGGTATTAGACTCTGTGATAATACTAGAAAGCTATAAAGAGAAAGCTAACTGGAAAAATACCATAAATTATGTCACTTCTCAGGGCATTGCTCCCCAAAAAGTAAAATAAAAACTTCTGAATACTCGTAGCTGTACCTGCTGCTTGACCCAGGAGGATATAGATCAACAACCATCTGCGCCCATGAGGATGTAGCAGTCATTGTGTTAAGTTTTTGTAGTTGAGCACGGCTCGTTGGGGGAATTTGTGCTTCCATTTCTTGAACTGGATTGCCTTTTCTTAATCATCAAAAAGACAACACAAGAAAGTATAAATATTAATGCATACCACCCATAAGTTTGGCTGTTGCCTATACAAGATCAATTATGAAGTGCTATGCCACAAACCAAAGACATTACTTTGAAAGCGCAGCGGTGTTGACGAAAGTTGCATGCATGGTGGAGCCAGCTCTCATCACATCAATAACATATCTGATGGCAAAGTTGCCCCGAAAACAGAGTCAAAAAACTTTCTAGGTTCAAAATGTGATGCCATCAGAGAGCAAATTAAAAAAGGCAATGCCAATTACCCAGGTGATGAACCAGCTGTGTAGAAGTACTGCACTAATGTGAGAAGGACAAGCACTCCATACACCCCTATATACCTGGAAACAAAAGTGCTCCGTAAAAGACAAGCATATACTCTTATCCCTTTAATGGAATCTGAGAGATCTGCTACACATTTTGTAGAGCTGACGAGGCAGAACATGACTTGAAAACATGCAAAGGAACCAGTGTATACTTAGTATACTACAAACTGCATAGTCATGAAAATTATGGTTTCCTCACCAACTATCAGGAACAATATGACAACTCTATGGCATTATGCATACAACATGCTGCATACAGATATTCAGTCGAAATGCTTCTAAGAAGGGCCTAATCCCCTCGACCGTTCATATTCAAGCGATTCAACTAGACGAACTATCATATATAGCACCACTTGGTCGCGCAAGCACCCAAAAAGCTATTTGGCACTCAGATGAGACAAGATTATAATCCATAAGAAGACAGTTACACTACACATGTAAAACCATAAAACGTTGCTGCATAGAGAGCTATAGACGAGCTTCTGGGCACAAATAAAGCAACCCCATACGCTAAATTGGACACGGTCAGAGCAACACACGGAAATTTTTTCTACCAAATCCGGATAAGAATGGTACCACGGCTCTTCGTGGATTCTCCTGTCGAGGGTCGGATCGAGGATGAAGACGGCGCCGACGAATACAACGTGCATAAGGAGCACCATGAACCTCAACCCCAGAGATGACCTCCTCGCTGCCACACATCAATACCCCCATGAGCACGACGCACGGACCAAATCAAGCCTGACATCTGAATTTTCAACGAGGAAAACAAAAATCGGAGCCAGGCTGAGGAATCGAATTAAGCGGCTTACTTCGATCCGAGAGGCGGATGCCGGGCTCGGCGGCGGAGGAGGACGCCATTGAAGCGGTCTCTTTCGCGGTCGCATCCGACGACGGGGCCGCCGGTGAGGAGGTGGTTTACCGGCGTCGCGGCTCCGGGGCGTCGGAGGCGACGATTTCGGTAGAAGAAGCGGGGGGATCCGCTCCGGCGGGGCCTACCTGGCAGCTAGAACACCAGAGTATTAGCCTCCGTTCGGTGGGCGGGTCCCATCTGTAAGGGAGAGTGTCACGAGAGTAGACCTGGATTTGTTGCGCCCTGTGCATCTGTGCCACCTAGGTTCTGGACCATGGTGATCAGGAAACACGAGATTCATGCTAATCAGGTGGCGCTATACGGGATAGAAACGGGTCGTACAAGAACATACAGGTCCCGCTCAAAACATATCCACAACCTGTAGTAATGATGACGAAATGATATATATGAATGATGCCATAACGAAACATGTGTAGCAAGATGACTGGCTGAGCGGGTAATTGGAGTCGCAACTTTGTTTTTTCAATTCCAACGAGTAATTGAGATAGGAGAGACGGAGGTATATGATCGACGACGGGGCCGCCGGTGAGGAGGTGATTTACCGGCGTCGCGGCTCCGGGGCGTCGGAGGCGACGATTTCGGTAGAAGAAGCGGGGGGATCCGCTCCGGCGGGGCCTACCTGGCAGCTAGAACACCAGAGTATTAGCCTCCGTTCGGTGGGCGGGTCCCATCTGTAAGGGAGAGTGTCACGAGAGTAGACCTGGATTTGTTGCGCCCTGTGCATCTGTGCCACCTAGGTTCTGGACCATGGTGATCAGGAAACACGAGATTCATGCTAATCAGGTGGCGCTATACGGGATAGAAACGGGTCGTACAAGAACATACAGGTCCCGCTCAAAACATATCCACAACCTGTAGTAATGATGACGAAATGATATATATGAATGATGCCATAACGAAACATGTGTAGCAAGATGACTGGCTGAGCGGGTAATTGGAGTCGCAACTTTGTTTTTTCAATTCCAACGAGTAATTGAGATAGGAGAGACGGAGGTATATGATCTGCACGGATATCGGATAGGTACCAAGCAAAGGCTGTTCAAATCCAAACTTTACTTCAAGACGTTGCATGTCAATTTTTGCAAGAGAAAAAAAAACATGTCAAGTTTTTCAACCTTATTAATAAATGATCGTGTTTCACAAGCCAATTTTCAGCACGTATCGTGCTGCTGCAACTAGCAACTTGCATATTTTTCCTTTTATAAAACTTCGTCCAGCCGTGTTACTAGCTGTTATGCGGTGATGGGATCCAATCTAACTACCCAACCAGCCAGATCTCGTTTCTATCCGACGTGAGTGCACATGGTTGAACGGGCGGCGGGAAGAATAGTAGGTGACCAGGCCAAATGGGCCACACCTGCAAAACATTGTGCGTCACTCACGAAGCGCTCTCTAGACCAGGCCAAACGGGCCAGATCCCGTTTCAATCCGACTTGAGGTTTGGGCTTTTCTCAGCCTTTTGTGCTGCACAAAGCTGGCGGGCTTCGTCTCGGCCTTTGAACCCATATCACGGAGTCAGAAAAGCCAAGCCCACAGACTCTTCTTGTCATTGAGCACTGCTGAGGCGGAGCGGAGCACAACACAACGGCGCACTAGTTCCAGTGTTTCTTTCACCCGGTTCCGCAACGTCTGCTGTGACCACGCGCCTCGGCTCGGCGCCCATTCTCCGATCTGGCGTCGAGGGGTGGGCGAGACGGCAATGATTTCAGCAACATGCGAAAGCTAATGCAGCTCCGGCCGTGCCGACGGGCCACTGATTGGCTCCCCATGGCGCTCCATGCTTGGCGGTCTGCCGGTGAGATCGTCGCTTGCCTGCTCCGGAGCTACGTTCACGAACAATTACTGGTTTACTAACTTCGCAAATTTTGATTCTGAATAAAAGCATTAGTACCCACCCCAACATGGAGAATCTGAGATGCTGCGTAGTACGATGGTTTCAGAGATCAGCAGTATATATATACTAACCTGCCCTAAAATATAAGCACCCTAAAATGTAAGCACATGGTAGTACCTGATAGGTTGATACAAACTGCATGGCTTTTGGCTGCATGCGGGTACTGATCATCGTCTATACTCCGGGCTCCGGGCAGGATCCGGTGCATCGACGATCAACGCACCTTCAGAGAAGAGATAAGGAGTATATAAACAAGAAACTGCCGGCAGTCACGCGCTCACACTGTTATTTTTTTTTCTTCATCCTGTGATTTGCATCAAATCCCCTGCAGACAACGCAGCGCATCCATGATCGCGAAGTCGGCTATTTCGCATGTACGTGCCACGGGAAGCGAGCTCCAAGCCTAAGTATCCCCGCGCCATGGTACAGGTTCCTGGTGCAGCCATGTGGCGGGGAATCAAGTGCAGCGCCTCGCGTGCCACGGCGCTGAATCGATTCCTGGAGCCCGTGTCTGCCTCGCGGTACGACGCTGGTGCAAAAGCCGGGGGCCTTGCCGGCCAGGTGCTCCACGGATCCTCGTCGCTGCGACTCCTTTTCCAGGCCGGATCCAATGCCTTGACTAGTTTACGTGTCCCGGTGACGAGGCCGGCTTAGATTAATCGTCCTATGATCATCGGTTCACCAATCGCACCGACGTGCGCCATGGTAAAATGAAGCTCGGCGTCCAACGAATCCATCTTGTACTAACTCCAGCACGTAGTGTGGTGGTGGTCCAAGACGCTTCCTTCCTTGCATCATTGGATCGTTTCGGTATGTTTAATGCGTCGAAAGCCAGTGGTTGATGTAAGCTAAAAACGGTGCGCGGCGTGACCCCATTCTTGCCCAAAGAGTCTCGCGGGTTAGGACGGCGAAAAAGAAATCAAAAGGCCGACACGCCACCGACATTTCCCCACCGTCAAAGCGAAAGCGGAGGAGAAGGATCAGACGTCCTGGACTTTGGAGGCCCCAATTAATCGGGGTGACGATTGGGCGGCTTATCCCGTCTGGCCAAATCCGTTCGACGAGCTCTGCTTCTCTGCTCGACGGCCGCGGGACATTAGGCACCATCGTTCGTTCCGGCCCCGCATGTCAACGTCCGAACCTCTAGACTTCTCTCGTCGTCCGAGTCACGCGCCATCGCTCTCGTGACCCGTCGCGTTGCCGGTTTGCGCGTGGCCAACTTCAATCTGCCGACGGAAATCTGGAATCGTGAACTCATCCGCTAGCGAGAAACAGATGAGCACTGATGTTAACACTTTCCGTTCCTCCAGCGAAGCCAGACGAATACAAATCGAACCAAAACGCTAACGTCACTGTGCATCATTATTTCCCTTCTTAAAGTAGTACTTGAATGGAATTATTAGTAGAAAAACTGATCAACCACGGAGGACAAGCGTCGCGTGGGCAGAGGCGCCGGCCCTGGGGATAACGCCAACGACGAGTGGAGCAGAGGAGCAGGGCGCGCCATGCCGACCAATCCGAGGCGCGTCATCACACTGGCCTGCCCACATGGCGCGCCGACCTCTCCCGATGCGTCCACCCGGCATTCGCGTCGAGGCCACCGCCACGTCGGAACGAACCGAGCCGTCCCACGCGCGCGCACCACGCGTCGTGCCGCCACTGGCCGGCCACCGGCCTCTGCCCGTACGTCTTCCTCGCTTCGCGTAGCCTACGCGTCCATCCGTGCGTTACCTCCTCAGGCGCATCGACGCAGCTGACCAGCTGTAAAACGTTGCGTCGTGGACACCTTTCGGTTCCTGAGGTCCCTCCCAACTCTGCGATCATCGGCCTATATAAGGACGG
Source organism: Eragrostis tef (assembly GCA_000970635.1). Taxonomy (NCBI): domain Eukaryota; kingdom Viridiplantae; phylum Streptophyta; class Magnoliopsida; order Poales; family Poaceae; genus Eragrostis; species Eragrostis tef. Next base: position 210,105 of record LAPY01000345.1, on the reverse strand, counting down.
CTCCAGCCTCGCAAGTCTCTTCATCCGAAAGCCAAAGCGAAAGTCATCCACTAGTCAAGAGCGAGTACTAGCGCTTGCTGATCTCTGCTGCATCCTTTGGTTCGAAGTTTTTAGCTAGTTTCGTTGATCATGGAGGACGAGAGGAACACCCAGTACCACCAGGGTGACGAGGCCCAGGAGAAGGCTGCCGATCAGGTGGAGGTGAAGGAGAGGGGCCTCCTCGACACCCTTCTCGGCAGGAAGAAGCCTGAGGATCAGGAGAAGAAGCAGGAGGACACGCTGGTGTCTGGCATGGAGAACGTCAAGGTGTCCGAGCCTGAGAAGCATGATGAGGTCAAGGAGGAGGAGCACCACGGTGGCGAGAAGAAGGAGAGCCTCCTCGCCAAGCTGCACCGCACCGGCTCCAGCTCCAGCTCGGTAAGTTCACAAACATGCATGATCGCATAGCAAAATGAACTATTACTTTTTCAATAACGCTGCGTGATCTTATTAATCGTAGTTTCCTCAAAAAAGAAATCTTATTAATCGCTGTCCTGTGAGTCCTGACCTTGGTCGTTTGTGCAGTCGAGCGACGAGGAAGAGGAGGTGATCGATGACAACGGCGAGGTGGGAAAGAGGAGGAGGAAAAG
>LAPY01000345.1:138578-149195 GCA_000970635.1 Eragrostis tef | reverse complement strand
CCCCCGGCCGAGAAGATGTCGCTCGCGGGCTCCACCCCGGCCGAGTCGCCGCTCCACTACCACTTCCACCGCCACTCGGGCGCCGGCGTGCACCACTCCCGGGAGTCGTCCACGGGCCGGCTCCTCTTCTCCGACCAGCTCCGCTCTGGCCCCGGCGCTGGCGCTGCGGTGGGCGGCGCGGCGTGGCGCCGGCTCGGCCACGGCGGCAGCGGCGCGGGGAGCGTCGGGGACGACGAGGACGAGGAGGAGTCCCTGCGCGGCGGGGCCGCGTCGCCGTGGAGGTGCTACGCGCTCGGGGCGTTCGCGTTCTTCGCCGTGTTCGCCTTCTTCCTGCTCGTGCTGTGGGGCGCCAGCAGGGCGTACAAGCCTCACGTCGCCGTCAAGGTTCGTCCTTTCCTCGCCAAAATCTTCTCTCGCTGTTCGTACTGATGTTCTTGTTAGCTCCCTCATGAGAAACCAAAACTGCCTACGAGTACAAACTGCAGAATGCAGAGTAACACAGCAGTTTCTCCTCATATGTTTCTAGAGAGTTAAACAGTTCTTCATTCGAGGGCTGTAGTACAATCTGTTTTATCCTAGTAACATTTGAGAATTATAGCCAATCCATTCAAGAAAATAACACTTCAATTGAGGACACATTTACTGGACGAGCATTCATGCGCGGCGGCTGCAGCCTCACATAGCTACAGCCACCAGCAACAGCAGCCACCAGCAACAGCCATCCAAAGCCGCCGCAGCCTCACATAGCTACAGTGTCAGCAACGGCAGCCACCAGCAACAGCCGTCCAATACGAGCAGCCGAGCAACGGAAAGCACCCACAAACCGCGGCCGAATTGCGCGTCGCATTGCTAATGTTGTTCTGTTGTTCTGTGTGCTGTTGCTTGCAGAGCGTGGTGTTCGAGTCGTACCACATCCAGGGCGGCACGGACCGGAACGCGACGGTCCGGCTGCGCTTCCATAACCGCGGCACCTTCTTCGGCCTGCACGTCACCGCCACGCCGTTCACCCTCTTCTTCGAGGACCTCACCGTCGCCTCCGGAGAGGTTCGTGGTATCTGCCACTTCCAGCTTTCACTGCTGCCGTTTCTTCTCCTTAATAATTGCATTTCCCAAAACACGCGTGCAAACAGAGAGGCCGAGCGCTTCGTCTCGTTGCTCTGATTAGGCAATGAATCCTCCGTGGTTATTGCTCGTAATTGCGGCAATGACCAGCCTTAAATTAGATGCCGCGCGCTTGTGAGAGCCTGTGCTGTGGCTGAGCTGCAGCCTGCCGGTCTAGGCGTCTAGCTCATGTGCGGAACAGCAGAACCAATCGAAACGGGAAACTTACGTCGATATGCGGTGAACCAAAAATAGAGAGACGTGGGAAAGATTCCAAACAGAAACAGGTAGCAGTATTACAAACAGAGAGAACGGCTCGTAGTCGATCCCGAATTGACTAGTATGAACAAAGAAGGTTGCACGAGCCCATGAACATGTGAGCGGGTGGTTTGGGCTGCTTTTCTGTGGGGCTAATAAAACGCTCTTCTTCGCTATCCGGACCGTAATCCCGTTGTCCGTGGAATTGTTGCCGGTTTAGTACCCCGCTTTTTAGCATCCCCATGATCACTGGGGGAGTGCCCTACTAGTATATCCTGACCTAGGTACTGGAGAAAGGCAAACCCAACAGCACGGTTCCCTTCTTTCTTGTCGCTGTTCTTAGATTGTTTTTTTTTTACAGTTTCACAAGTTCAATTCTTTCAAAAATGGCGTCCAACCTTGTCACTTTCGACGCAGAGAGTGGCGTCCGTTGTCAATTGTTGGGTTCCTCGATCGAGAGCCGAGAGACCGGAACGTCAGTTGCTTTCTGACTTGGCGTAGACAGACATCGGTCCTCCCTGAGGTTCACTTGGAATTTAGCAGGATAAAGTTGGGTTCACTTGGAATTTAGCTTGATAAAGTCGGTGTGTGCTGTACCAGCTTGCACCGAGGAGGACGAGCTACGCCGCATGGGAAAATGCCTAGACGGGACTCGTGGTCCATAGCCAGAAGGAACAAAAATGATCTGCCAATTCCTGTCAATTACCCTCTGGACCTGTGCGATGCTTCAGTTAGCTGCAGTATATAGAAGACGAAATTAGCATGGGTGGTTAATTAGCACGGTCCCAGTGGGGTTCGTTGGGCATGGGCATGGCGCTCACGTGACTCAAGCCAGAAGCCATAAACGAGAGTGGCATGAACAGAGTTTTCTTCCATTGGTGATGAAGACCGGCCGGCAGAGCCACTGTGGCGATCGGTGGCCGGTAGAGCCACGACTGGGCAATGCCCAATAGTCTTCTTGCAGGCCACTGCCGCAACCGTCCCGTGCAGCGGGACGAGCTCCGCCTGCACCGTGATGCCACAGCCTGCTGTGCTCGCTTTGGCAAAGGCCCCAGTGTGGAACGGCACTATGCAGGCCTCTGCTCCGTCTTTCAACGCCAAAAAGGACGCGCCTTTACTGGTTTCCTGGATTTCACACATCACGCCTTTTACCAGTTTACTTCAGCTGCTGCTGGCTGTGAGTGAGGTGTGGGAGAATCCTATGGCGGACATGATAATGGCCCCCAGTGCCCAGCGAGATAATGCCATCATGGCTTTTGTTACAGTTTTTTTTATTACTCTTTGCTTGCTTTGCTGTTACTGCAAAGGACCCCGTGCATGTTTAGCTTTATCTTGATTATTATGCTAATATTCTTCGTGCCGGCATTCTTAACAGTAGATAATTCGTTTTCAGTTATTCAGTAGTAGTACTGTAACAGTGTTCTACTAGTATGCATGGAAACTGATGTGTTTCCGTGCTCATGCGTGCAGATGAAAGAGTTCTATGAGCCGCGGAAGAGCGGGCGCATGGTGACGGTGTCCGTGGTGGGGAAGCAGGTCCCGCTCTACGGCGCTGGCGTGAGCCTGCACAGCAAGCCCAACAACGGCCCTCTCGGCCCGGCTGTGGTGCCCGTCAGGCTCGCCTTCACGCTGCGCGCGCGCGCCCACATCCTCGGCCTCCTCGTCAAGTCCAAGTTCTACCGCCGCGCCCACTGCCGCCTCCACATCCATGAGGCGCGTCTCGGCAAGCCCGTACATGGCGTCGCCGCCGACTGCGAGTACCACGACGGGAGGTGACGGTGATCCGTCCTGCCGTCGGCAGGCCGGAGTAGTATTATATTAGTATCGGGAAATACAGGTATTGGGCGGAAAGGTCTGAACTGGGACCTGTGTGAGGTGAACTGAAGCTTGCTCGAGTCCGTAATCGTTCGTAGCATGGAACCGGTACATTGACTCGAGGGACATGGGTAGAGATGCTAATGGTACTGCTATAATTTCTTCTAATGAAACTAAGATAATACAGTATGAACTAAAAAAATGCCAGCACTGCATCCTGAAACATTCTTTCATCTTCACTCTAAAACAGCCATAGCCCATAGGCAAAAAGATGCCGTAGTTCTACAGGAGCAAGTTTACAACACGGCTGAATTTGCTGAAAGGCGCGGCTGTTGTCGCTGGTCCGCAGACTCAGCACGCTGCAACGTTTTCTGGGAGGAATAAAATGGCAAGTTGCAGAGGATAATTCTGAAACCATGCAAAATCGGCCTTGTTTCTCCAACGGTTTCTACCTTGCTTTTGTATCAACGCACGCCTCTTTCATCTTGTACGCAACTGTTATCTGTACATCGTATATACGCTTGCTCCCGCGCGCTGAATAGTGCTCGACTTCATACCTTGTTACAAGCACTAGATTGCCCTTCACGCATCCTTAAACTAATGATAAACGAGATGAGCTGCAAAACATATCTAATGTCAGTACTCCAGGTTACAATATCTATCTAACGAAACTTATGAAAGAAACTCCACTCAAGACTTACGGTGCAAAAGCCAGCGCAAATAATGCTGAAACCTTTGAAATCAAAGGGCTCTGTTTCAGAGAGGAACCATGCTGTCACAAGAAAGCAAGATCAGACTTTCTTTTTAATTATAACTTGGTAAATGAAATATTTGGTGTGCTTTCTTTCATGGATAAGGCAATGCGCACTTACCTGTTAAAGGAGTAAATATGAGGGGACCTAATATACTAGCAAAAGAGCTAATTCCAGATATACACCCTTGAGCAATTCCCTGTGAGATGAAACGTAGTAATATCATTGTCAGCTGTCAGGTATTCCAGATGAACATGGGAACTTTGCTGCGATCAGAACTCGAATTACCTGCTCAGTTGATCCGACATTTTTTGACACTTTGCTTCTTATCTATATTTTTTTTAAAAAAGGAAATGTCATCAAGATCGTTTGCAATCTTAGACAAGGAACTGGGAATGACTTGGTCAGAAAACAATGGCTTACAGATGGATGAACAAAAGCACTCAAAATAACAAATGCAGCAGCAAAATAGGGTACCTGAAAGATGATTTAAAAAAAATAAAGATGTGGAAGAGGTGAGATTGGGACATGAAACAAGATGTAATCAACTACTAATTTGCCTACAGAAGAGGGAGAGAGTACCCAGTATGACCATGCGATGCCGTATAAAAAAACCTGCCATAGTTGATAACTTCTTTAGCCCCTAACAATCATTGAAATCTGCTTATTGAGGTTAAAATACTGATTTTGGTGCAAACAAATTACATGAGTACATCCTCCTAGTAGCCCAATAATAAGAAGCGTCTCTTCACCCAAAATTGGAGCCAAGATAGGCATTACTGTAAGCTGCAAACATGAACATAACTCTGAAAACTGTCAACTGTATCTCAACTGTCAACAGCCTTGAAATTATAGTTTAACCCTATAGTTTCGACGTTCCTAAAAATCAAGTCTGCAATTTTACAATCACACAATAGTTCTTCTATAGCAATCTTGGTACCTGTGATAGCATTCCAGCAGCACCGGCAATTAGAAGTAGATTAGCAAACTCATCTTTGCTGTATCCAAACTGTGCCTTGAGGTAGTACTGCAAAATGAGTCCACCATGGATAAGCACATAACAATTTTTTTTTAAAAAAAAAAGAATAATGGAAAGTGGCTGTAACTGATAAAGAAGACAATGTGCAGGAAGACCCTAATTTCGCTAAGTACATGTAAGAAACTAAGTCAAAACAAGAAAATATATATACCAAACACACAAACAAGCATGTCAGAAACCAGGTTTTGTTGATATCTTGAATGCTAAAAATTCTTCAATGTTCTGAAACTTCAAACAGATTTGAAACATGATGGAGAAGGCCAAGTTGAGTTTTGAATCCCCAAAAGGGTCTAGTTTAGTTTAACAGGCGTACCCATTACAAATCTGATTATCAGAGGGGGATTGTTTTTGAAGGAAATATGGCAGCAGAGGGGGAAGTAGATACCAGCAATGCAGTCTGAAGACCGTGTTCACCTAGACTGTAAAGGAAAGTGATCGTTGCTGCCCCTGTTAAGGCCACACTACAAACAGTAACCATCATCAGGATTTACTCAGAAATTCAAATTGATGTATAAATAAAAGTTGTCAGCGAGTTTGATTCTCTGAATAGCACTATCATTCTATCACCGAAATATTTCACCTGCTATTTAGAAGCGCGGCCATGTCCGGCAGCGACGGCAACCCGCCCTTGCGTGGCGGCAACCTCGGCGAGAGCTCTTCATCGGAGGATGAAGGGGAAGATGAGGTGGAAGAGGAGCAGGAGGCGGAATCCTGGAGGAGCGGGTCGCAGATTTCGTCACCGCAGCACGCGGCGCCGTTGGAGTCGGGGAGGAAGACCCTGAGGTAGAGCGCAGCCGCTGCGGCGACGGCAGCGGCGACCTGGAAGGTGGAGGAGGTCGGGAGGAAGCGCGCGGTCAGGGTGCCCGAGACGAACCCGGCCGTCGACACGCCGGAGAGCAGCCCGAAAGCCGCCGCGCGCCGCCTGGGGCCCACGTGGTCCGCCTGCGTCCACAAACTTGACCTGGTCAAGGACACGTGTTGAGAACCTGGATCGCCCACCTAGCCACTTCCGTTAGACTGACAGTGGGTCCTACGTCAACAGTTTCAGTATTTCTTCGTTGAATCTTTCCTCCTGCTCGTTATCTTTTGCCCTGTTCCTTGTTTTACGTTTACGTTTGTTTGCACGCTCGCAACTTTTTATTTTCTTTGATCTGGACTGTTGTCGCAACTTTATGCTGTAACGATCATGATAATCCTCCATGCGTGCATTTCTTTCAGCGGCGTTGCAGAAGTTTTTACCACGTAGGCAAGGCAGAGGCAATGCACGCTGCCCTCGCAGAAGATACCGGCGACGATCTTCGCCACGTAGTACACGTAGAAGTACACCTCCGTGTGGTTGCAGGCCAATACAACTGCGAAAAATAAGAGTGAGAATCGTCCAAAAAAAAATCTGATGAGCAAACCGCGTGATCTTCATCAGAAAAACAATGCAAACCATGCGGCGAAAGCTTCACTTACACAGCGGCACGATGGCCACGGTCACCGGCAGCGACATCAGCGCCTTCCGGCCGTACCTGTCCGACAGATTTCCGACGATGGGTGTTACCACGAGCGCTCCCAACCCAGTGACCTGCGTTCCGAAGGCCAACGTCATGCTCGAGCACCACAAGCATCAGTTGCTCGAAATCACGCAAATGTGGTGAAAGCGAACTAGTGAAACATGCGAATTATTATGGTCACTCACGGCGTTCTGGAAGCCGCTGAGGTAGATGGCGATGGAGCACTCGTCGCGGCCGGGGCAGACGGCCTCCATGGTGACGTCGGTGATCGCCGGGATCACCATGAAAGAGGAGAAGGTGAAGAGGAAGGAGACCACGAACAGGTGGCCCAGCCCCGCGAAGTCACTCATCATGGCCGCTGCCGCGCGGTCGTCCCGTTCGCTGACGCTCTCAATAATCTTCCACGACTTGCGGAAAAGCTGATCCGTTCCGGTCTCTTATATCCCGCAGGTCACACCCCGCGACAAAGTGTTTGCAATGCTTCCAAGTAAGAGAAGGGAGCTCACGTCAACACTTCACCTTGCTTACGGTGGTTGGCCTCCTGATCCCATCAGAGTCCACCAGTAAAAGTGACCTGATCCTCTCCTCAGCTTGCCAAGTGCGCGGCACTATGCCTGAATAAGCTGAACAAACCTTTCTAACCGCGCCTCTGTTCTGTTACAGCGTTGTCACTGAAGCGTCGCGATGTTTGCTGTTTGCATGCCACGATGGCGACCGCCGGGAGAGAGGGGAACGGAGTTCCGGGGTTCCAGTGGCTTGTACGCATGGGGCATCGACAGGGGCAGTGTGTTTTGGAGTGCACTCCACCCTACTCCCCTCGAGCCCGCGACGCTGATTGGGCGATCCGATCCCGGGTGGCTTGCTGCCCTCGAATTCCTGACAGGAATGGAAGGTCGCGATGGCGCGGTCTGATGCGGTTCACTGGCCTAGGACTTTTGTGTTCTTGTTTTGGGAAAAATATGATGAGCTAGTATTGAGGTAGCCCTGTTGGCCTGGGCATGCTCTTGGCGCCTTGTGCAATGGAGCTAGTTTGATGCCACGAGCAGATTGCTTCTTCGGCGGGAGAAGCTGCTTTTGTGGCTTGATGCCGATCTTGATGTCGCATCGCGCGGAGGCGTAATAATGCTGGTTTCCGATATTATTAGCGGCGGCGACGGTGAGCTGCGATTTTGCGTTCGGATCGTAGCGAGGCGTGCAGCGTGCTGGCTTCAGTGATTGTTTAGGGGGAATCTGAGTTTCTAGCAGGATTGCTGAAGAAGAACGTATGCGCGAGGAGGGGCTCCTCTAGCTTACTGCGTACCTTTCGTCTGATGAAGTGCTAGCTTGATGAGCATAACAGCATCACTGCATCAGTTAAATTACACAAAACTTTTGCTTTCACAGTAGCGATCTTCAGTTTCCTAGCGTTCTTCAGTTTCACAGTAGTAGAGTTGTGGACTTGGGAAACTATTAGATGGGCTCAGCTAGACCAGATGACCGACCGGCAGCCCACTGAATGACCGACTGCGCGCAGCAGGGAGCAGTCTAGGAGGCCCTTGGATTGTTTGCTGTTGAGTGGATCGGATGGAAATGGGTGCGCGTCTGGGCCTCAACGATGGGCTTCATATAGCCGACTGGGCCGTATGAACTGGAACGCACAGCACTTTTGAAGGAAATCCACCACAGGCAATCGATTGTCGATTCTGGCTTAGACTGAAAGAATTGCCAGACTGGAACAGGCAGCTAGCAGAGTTGCAGACCTGCCACAGCTCGGAAGCCCCGGACAGATCTCACGTTCATTTCTTTGTTTTTTCGCGGACACAAATGCAAGCTACGTGTCACGTCAAGGATAACCTGTCGACCTTTCCCTTGGATGAACGAACGATGATCATTTTCCTGAAAAACTGCTAAACTGCGCCGCCCATGCACCCGAAATCAGCGTCACAATCGTTATCAAACCAGCGCATTCTTGTTTACTACCTATTTTAAGAGAAGGAACCTCATCAGCGCCAAATAGATAATTCGGCATGTCATATAGATAATCCAGCATAATACCATCACGCAAAGAAAATTCTTTCTCCGCGACCTGAACAGCAGTGAGGTGAGAATATTCGTCGGAGAGATGAACGCGTTGTCCAGCTCATCGAGCTGTAGCCGGCCACCGGCCGGGGCTTCTCTGACGGGTCACCCACGCCGACGGCACCGGCCCCTACCCAATTCAAGCGCGCGAGAGCAGCGGACGATGAATAGTGATCGATAATTTCCGTAACCCCACTGGCCGTGTGGCTGTGTGGGCATGATTGCAATGGGTTGAAGTCGGTGAGGACGTGAGGTACGTGCTTTACAGTCTCCATGTGTCCTGCTACGTACTGACCGCACTGTGTATCCTCTTTATGTCCCTTCACTTCAGATCTCAGAAAATGGCCGGAAGCGTGTCTGGAGAGAGCAAACACGAATCGGAGTCACGGAAGGGTTCAGTTTATTGTAACCACGTGATCGAGTTCGAGTGACTACGTTCAGTGTCCGATCGATCGATTAGTAAAAGGAAACAAACCATGTTAATTCTCAACAGTACCATACGTACGCACGTACCAGCTCGTACGACAAGGACACGTTGGTGGCTAGCAAGTCTCAAAAAGCATCGGCAGAAATTAAACCTAGTAGTTGCATTTAGGATGCGTTCGGCGTCTTCTCCTCTAAAATTTAGAGAGGTCTAAAAAAAAATATTGTCTTAAATAAATTTAATTACAAAATTAACTGCAGAACCCGGTCTAAATCGCGAGACGAATTTAATGAGGGTAGTTAAGCCATGATTAGACGATGGTTACTGTAACATTATTGTAGCATCAATGTAGCAAAACATAGCTTAATTAGGGGTCATTAGTTTCGTCTCGTAAAGATGTACCCATCTGTAAAAAGGTTTTGTCAGTAACCTTTATTTAGTACTAGATCCTCTTTGTTTAAAGACTTTAAAATTTAGAGGCTCTAGGAAGGCGTCCTTATTAACACCAAACTCTGCTAGATACATGCCGCGTGCACACACATACGACGATTTCTGCAGAGGCGAGCAGATTTAACAAGCCTCTCTGTCGATCTATGGTTTCAGTCCTTGGAGACAGCCAGACAAACCGAAGCAGCAACATTAATTACCCACTCGTACGTGTCGTACAGTGAAAGAGACAAGCGTAGCAACAAGATTACTACTGCGTGTATCATACCACATCACCTATGCACGTTCCTCAGATCTGAACGTGTAGTACTTCCTACATCAAGTATATGACCACCAAAAATGAAACCACACAGCTCTGATAAAAGCTGTGCCTCCAATTGCATGCATGAGAAGATGAGCACGAAACCCCTTTTTGCTCACAAGATGACACATAAGTCCACTTGTAAAGCTGATGCATGACCACGGGAAATCCAGATCGAACCTGCAGGGACACACTGGTGCTAGTCCTCACTCAGGAATTCTCCAAGGGCATGTGACGCGTGGGGCCCACCCATGCATGTAGGGTTTGACACCCTGAAAGTACCATTTACATCTGTATCAGCAAATTTTAAAACCACCGAACTAACTAATCCCGTGGAAAAAAAAGATTCCACCTGTTGCGTCCCTTTCCGATCTTCACATAGACAGGCGCCTCTGAGCTGTCTCACTCGTAAACCCCTGTATATAAAAACCCTAGCTTTGGACGCGCACACGCGTTATATATTCTCGTTGGTCTCTAGCTACTGGCGTTGCAACAACTGGATCGAAACAGAGAAAGGTGGGAGCAGTTTAGCTGACACAAAGAGCGAGTTGCAAGAGAAGCATCAGAGCAGATCAGATCAGATCCGATGGAGTTGGAGGCTGCCGCGCCGGTGCCGAGGAGGGACGGCAGGAAGCTGGCGAGGTGCCCGCGGCTGCAGCTGGACACCAAGACGGTCTCGGCGATCCAGCAGTCCACAGGGCAGAGCATCGTCGACGACGAAGCCGCCGGCGAGGGCGGCGGGATGCGCGTGAAGATCGTGCTCAGCAAGCAGCAGCTCAAGCAGGTGGCCGCGGCCGTCGCCGGGGGCGGCTCCTTCGCGCTGCCGCCGGCGCTGGAGCAGCTGGTCAGCGTGCTCAAGCGGCAGCACGCCAAGAAGCAGGCTGCGGCGGCGGGGGCGGGGGGGGCTACCCGGAAGGGGCCCG
>LAPY01000345.1:117844-130750 GCA_000970635.1 Eragrostis tef | reverse complement strand
GCCCAGCCGGCGCGGGAGGGCCCAGCGCCGAGCAGAGGCTGCAGTCGCTGCGGCGGCGCAGCATGCGGCGCGCGGCCGAGGCGGCGCGGCAGATGCAGGGGGAGTGGGAGCCCGGACTGCAGAGCATCCCGGAGGAGGTTTACTAATGCGCCGTGCCATTGACCAGTAGATCGCGTCGTTAATGGTTAATCGCGAAGACTAATTACGGGTTGGGTTTTGATCACTGCCTGCTACTCTACTAAGCTCTAGATGTATGTGTACAGCGCTGTTTTTTTCTGAACCCTGGTGGTTCAGGGTTCATTGGCTGGTTACTTAACTTGATTCCTCCGTGAGTTTTGTGCAACTTTTCCTGTGAATTTTTCGATCTTCTGAACAAAAAAGGAGGAATGAGATGTGTTGGAGTGACCAGAATGCAAGTGCTGAATCGGTCTCAATTTTGGCACTCACATGTTTGATGAACCTGATGCCATGATACAATTCAGCGAGACAATTTCTTGTGAGCAGCTGCCTGAATTTCTCGTGTCTTTTTTCCGGCAGTAAAGTTTCGGTGTACCACTGTGATCCCGTGAATACCTGGTAAATCGTGAGCTCAGTCCGTGTACGTACCTTTTTACTGCTGTTACATTTGTTTTATGTTCTGTTCTCTAACCACACCTTTTGGTTGAGCATGGAGCATAATCAAAAGTATCAGCAGTGGTTAGGAACCGAGCAAATGAGAACCGGTGCCAAGATTCCCCGTTGCACATGGCCAGATGGCCGTGGTATTAAAGAAACGATGGTCTCTTGTTGTTTCTGTTATCCACTAGTTGGCTACCGCTAGCTTGCCATGTTGTGGTTGCTGTTGCCGCTGTACGGGCCCTCCTTTTTTCATAATTATTCTGGGTTTGAAATTATAAATAAGCTGAGTCCATACACAACCTATGTTATTTTGAGATTCACAGCGAAGCAGACTGCTTTCGGTGTCATGCTTATGTGGAGTTTCAAGCAGACAAAAGGGAAAAGTGAGCTGAAACTAGGAAAAGTTTTGTAGTCTCATGAGGCCTAAACTTTTATATGTACCAAAAAGGCATTATGATTAAATACCTTTTTGTGTGGAAATAATGTATGCATCATCCACTTAGCATCTCATCCGCTGGAAAACCCATTTATGATTGACACAGGCAAAACGTTCTCGACTACACATTTGGCCAGACCTATGAAATTAGGCACCGGAACATGCCCAATCGTGACCCCCAACAATGGATTGATGGAATGATTGTGAAATTGTGACAATCCTCAATAATGGCCGAGTCTGAACCTCTAACCAGCCCGCTTTCAGTCTTTGATAGTAGCATTAGGCCAGACCACCATCATCTGATCACCTCCACGAACCACCGTTCTGTCCGCCAAGTTCAGAGTGAAGATCTAGCAGCATTTATGTCCCGCTTTTGCCTTCTGTACGGGCATTGACATACTTACGCGCAAGCAATGCACACCGGCTCTTGCTTCGTTGCTTCTCTTTCACGCTCGTGGTTCGTGGACTATATAGGTTAACAGCTGACAATGCAGCGCAGATCTCGCTCTGAAGCATCGTAATTTTTAGTAGTAGGAGCAGTAGATCTTCCTTGTGCCTGAACATCCTAGATGTGAAGGAACGAAGCATTAGAAGAAGTTTAGAACCCATCGGCAGACACGCGTGTGGGGGATCGAAATATTTGCTGTTTTCCTCTATCGGGAGCGAAGGCGATGACCCGAGACTGTGCTCCTGAATCTAGGAACATTTTGGAGTTTGCAAACGGAGAGCGTACGGGGCACTCGCGTTGACATTGAGAACGCTGCATCTTTCCCAAGTTCTCGTCACAGTTTACTACCTATAGGGTTGCTGCAACGAACCTACGCTTTGTAGCTTGGAAGTTCACATCTAATAGGTCAACAAGCATTAGTGAAATAGCGAATCACAACGACAAATCTAGTATTACTTGTATTAGGATATTGCTTTTCAACGAATTAGCCTAGGTAACCGTGCTACTCCACTGTAAACAATGTGATATGAATATTTTAAAATTTGTCGTGTACGCACAGGTACACCCCCTTGAAATGTCTAACTTTAAAGGTTGGAGCAAATGAATTTCTCAGCGCTAAGAAAATTTAAAGGTTCCTGGAAGTGGGAATTCAGAATAAGATTTTTTCTAATGGGCCCAATAGCTATGCTGATGGGCTTCAGTCTCCTTGTCCTGTCCCAGAAGATAACCCAGCCCATTGTAGTCTGCGCAATGTTAAACGCAGCCCATTGTTCCTAGGCTTCTCTTTGCCATTTCCCTTCTAGCCTAGCCTGAATCTGGAGCGGCCGTCAGCATCCCCCGAGCAGGCGGGGAGCAGGTCAGCGGCGCGAGCAGGCGAGAAGAGCAGCCTGGAGAGGCGGCATCCTGTTGCCTCCGTGGCTAGACCAAGGAGAGAAGGGGGCAGCAGGCGGAGCGTGGCACACGGAGGCGGCGGCAGCGGCGGCGGGTGCCGAAGTGAACACACGGTCACAGCGGCGGCGCAGCGGCATTTTGGTTAGTGATTGCAGCTTCCTCTGATTTTCGAATTCCTGTTGATATCGATGTAGACATCAGCTGAACGCCTTGAAGCTTGGGCAGACAAGGTGGGGTTGCAGTTTTTATTCCCGACCTGTCGGGGGCTTTTACTGAACCCCATTCGGCATGTTAGTTTGGTCCACGCCCGGAATCCGGGCGTATGAGCGCAAAATGTTAGCTAAAATTCATCAAGCTTCTTTTTCAGTCGTTATCTGTTCAGGTTTCTGGGTACCAAATTCCTGCACCTTTTCGTTCATTGCAGAAACAAGAGTCAAGTATCTGGAGCGATATTGGGAAAAGTAACGAGATTTGGGCCAGGCCTTTGAATCCTTAAATCAAGAGAATTCTATTCTGTGAGCTTAATTTGGGACACTTATGATGATAGCCATCATGAAGTAATGGAAATCGGATTATCAATTGTGGATCCTTTCAGGTTCGCCAATCAAAATCGCACATGCTTTTGCAATAAATAGATCATTAGTAAATCGTCATTCCTGACTAAAACATTTGATTTGTTATCCTTGACAAGTTAGAAGAGGAAGAAACCTCGATGATTGTCATTAGCCCTCCGTTCCATTTTGTTGGCTACTGAAGTAGTATTGATGCACTAGTGGTATTGATGCGAGTAAAATGGCACGGAGTAGTATTGCTACACTAGTAGTAACATGATTGGCTACTCAAGGGTAATTTGCAGTACAGTAACCCATCTGATTTTTGAATTTCCAGTTTCATTGGAGGATTCAATTGGCGTGATCACTCTTCATATTAAGGCTATGTTCCATGGCTCGTTTCATGGATTTACGTGCTTTCATCCTGCGTAACCGTGTGTTGAAGCTTTATAGACAGGCACTGCGTGTTACCCGCCGAGCACCTGAACATGCTCGAGGTTAATCATCATTAACCCTTGTCTCTTGAATCTATTGTCTCTAGCTGTCTTTTAAGGTGCAACTAATCATTCATAATTATGATTCCAGATGAGTTGAGGCAGACCGCAAGAGCTGAGATTGAGAAATATCGTGATTGTGATGATAAACAAAAGATTAGGTTTTTGATTAGTGAAGGGATGCAGAGATTAAAAGGTCTTGATGAGCTGCTTGACATGACAGGAAATAGTTAATCTATGTTACATCTTGGATTTGGCTCCGCACTCCGGAAATCTAGAGGTCCATGTTTCACTTCACCGCCATTTTTGTATTATTTCCTCCTGAAGAGCAGCCTAGAGAAGCAGCATCCTATTGCCTCCGTGGCTAGAGCAAGGAGAGAAGGCGGGAGCAGGCGGGGCGTGGCGCACGGCAGCGGCGGCGGGTGCCAAAGCAAACACAAGGTCACAGCGGCGGCGGGTGCCAAAGCGACGGCATTTTGGTTAGTGATTGCAGCTTCCTCTGATTTTCGAATTCCTGTTGATATCGATGTAGACATCAGCTGAACGCCTTGGAGCTTGGGCAGACAAGGTGGGGGGTGCAGTTTTTTCCCCCGAACTGTCGGGGGCTTTTACTGAACCCCATTCGGCATGTTAGTTTGGTCCACGCCCGGAATCCGGGCGTATGAGCGCAAAATGTTAGCTAAAATTCATCAAGCTTCTTTTTCAGTCGTTATCTGTTCAGGTTTCTGGGTACCAAATTCCTGCACCTTTTCGTTCATTGCAGAAACAAGAGTCAAGTATCTGGAGCGATATTGGGAAAAGTAACGAGATTTGGGCCAGGCCTTTGAATCCTTAAATCAAGAGAATTCTATTCTGTGAGCTTAATTTGGGACACTTATGATGATAGCCATCATGAAGTAATGGAAATCGGATTATCAATTGTGGATCCTTTCAGGTTCGCCAATCAAAATCGCACATGCTTTTGCAATAAATAGATCATTAGTAAATCGTCATTCCTGACTAAAACATTTGATTTGTTATCCTTGACAAGTTAGAAGAGGAAGAAACCTCGATGATTGTCATTAGCCCTCCGTTCCATTTTGTTGGCTACTGAAGTAGTATTGATGCACTAGTGGTATTGATGCGAGTAAAATGGCACGGAGTAGTATTGCTACACTAGTAGTAACATGATTGGCTACTCAAGGGTAATTTGCAGTACAGTAACCCATCTGATTTTTGAATTTCCAGTTTCATTGGAGGATTCAATTGGCGTGATCACTCTTCATATTAAGGCTATGTTCCATGGCTCGTTTCATGGATTTACGTGCTTTCATCCTGCGTAACCGTGTGTTGAAGCTTTATAGACAGGCACTGCGTGTTACCCGCCGAGCACCTGAACATGCTCGAGGTTAATCATCATTAACCCTTGTCTCTTGAATCTATTGTCTCTAGCTGTCTTTTAAGGTGCAACTAATCATTCATAATTATGATTCCAGATGAGTTGAGGCAGACCGCAAGAGCTGAGATTGAGAAATATCGTGATTGTGATGATAAACAAAAGATTAGGTTTTTGATTAGTGAAGGGATGCAGAGATTAAAAGGTCTTGATGAGCTGCTTGACATGACAGGAAATAGTTAATCTATGTTACATCTTGGATTTGGCTCCGCACTCCGGAAATCTAGAGGTCCATGTTTCACTTCACCGCCATTTTTGTATTATTTCCTGTTGGAGGAAATTTTTGTGTGTAAACTGACTTTGAGATGTAGAAAACCGCAGTTTTGAGTATGACGTTCTATTAACAATCTATATATGTTGATTATAATTTTCGTAGCTGTATTCTGTTATCTGGAAGTTGTGAACATTTTGGTACCATGACATATTGTGATTATACTCCTCAAGATGTGCTATGTTCAGAAACATCTATCAGCTGCAGCATAGTTGGCTGTTTTGTTCCTTATAGTTTACACCAGAATCTTTCTTTTTGATTTAGAAAAGGGAGTATGTTACTCAATACAAGGATATTGCGAACGCAACATAAAATATCTTTTGTTTAGGAGGGATATGTAATTTACATATGAATGGTTCATATAAACCTTTGTAGCACTAGTCAGCAGATCCTACAGGCATGTTCCTGACCTGAACCTAAAAGGTTTCTTTGGTGAAATTTATGAATTTGTATTCTTCAATGTGCTGTCCAGTGTCAGACATTCATGGTTGTTGATGAATTTATATTGGGAGGGATTTTTTATATATAGTTCCCCTACAATTAATTACCATTTTTGACACCGTCGCATGAGACAAGTTTTTGCTGTGGCTGCTTTGTTTTGGTTTTCAAATGTTCGATTAAATGCTCTGTTACAATTGGGTTCATGTGTCGACTCAAGTGAAATTATTGGTAGTCATTTCTACAACCAGATGCTCATCTTTTCTGGAACGGATACTGGAGATTTTTGAGCGAAACATATCAGGTGACAAATAAAGCCAAAAACTTGCCAAAACATTGATCAACTCTAACTACCGTGGTACAAATTTCTTTTCTCTGGGTACTATATATATGCGTGGTCACTGATCAGCATAACATAGTTTCTCTAGCATTTAGTCAACTCACAACATGCTACATAATCTCAAAAAAAAAACTCACAACATGCTACACCATAGTAAGCAGGACACGAGCATGAAAGTTCGAAGAGCAGCAGAAGTGCCAGGCCTGGAACACCTAACTTGCGCTAATGACAATATAACCAAGTTCTGCGTAGCATACTATAGATACTGGAACGGCGACTCAATGCGCTGCATCTGCATTTATGTATATACTCCTATAAAATACTGCTAGGTCAGAAATCCAATCTCAATTTTGTCAGCCACGACGTCGCTGATTGTACTGGATGAACAGCCATTACCATGCAGAAATTTGCAAATGCATGTGTCAACCATGAGATATTCATCAGGTACATGGTCAAAGGAGCTACTGCATGGTAGGTGAGTGAAATACACTTGACTTTAGAGGTCTGTGGAGTGTGTCAATAGGTAGTTCGTTTGAGTTGCTGGAACTGGAAGTGTTTCTTCATTAGTACAGGTTACCAGCTGCATGGTTAAAGCAGAATACCGACTAGAGTCAAAATATTGCTTAACTGGGCTAAGGGACAAAGCGAACAATGATGCCTTGTCAGTGATGACCCCTTTTAAGTTCATTGAACTTAAAGTCGGAGTATATGCCTGATCAATGGCAGGATGGCACTGCAAGGGTCAAAAAACCTATTTTGAGAAATTCAAATATCAAACTCTGACCTTTAACTCAATGAACTGAGCATCGAACTTTTAAAAACGCCAGCCACAGACTTCATAACCAAGTAAATCAAGCATGATTGTAAAATTGGCAATTTGATTATCTCAAGCCAGTAGTACATAGTACACAAGGCATAATCTCTAAAGCCACATTTGCCTTTTAAGTAACTAGGAGTACATCAGATTGCAGATTTCTCCTCAATGAAGATGTCCAGGAATTTACAGTCACATGCATCCGACTTGCCAATGTGAAAAACATGAGATAATACACATTATGTCCATCTAATTCATCAACAAGAACAATGATCTGTTATCAAAATAACCTAAACCCTCCATGTCTATTCTTGCTCGAGATTTGCAACGAAAAAGATCAAGCAACAGAACGATGGAATCAAATTGAAAGAACAAAGAATCCCCTATTACACATGGCTCATTTTGCATCAATGAGGCCGAAATTTTCAAGCATCTGGCAAGAGTGGATTGGTTCCAAAAATGGCCAGATCCTGATGTTTCAAATTGTATATGACACCTCAAGGAATAGCAAATAGCAAATAGCAAAGAAATGGATCAACACAGATCAACTGATTCTGAGAAATTGTAAGCATCAAATTCTGTATCTTGCTGCAGAAATGCAAAATAGAAACCAATCTTTAAATTTTATAAACATCCATTAAGACACTTAAAGACAATGCTCAAGCGGTATAGAAATATATCTGTCATCAGGATGCAGAATGTTTATATCCAACCTCTGATTTTGTTTAACGATGCTAATTGTGCATAAATTCAGAGTTACAGGCGTTCCAGCTGCCAATGGCATATCAAAGGACACAATATGCAATCTACAACTAAAATGCTACCTTGACAGCATCCTTTATTCGGCCCGTTCATCGGCAGACTAAATCCGCCGAAACGTGACGGTATTTACAATTACAACAACAAGGACTAAAACCTGCACAAAAACCTACTGGTCTCTGTCAAAAATTCAGGGACTGAACTAATTTACATGGAATCCAGTCCAAGAATCCCTCGCAAGATCAAGTAGCCGCGAAGAACTCATCAAG
Source organism: Eragrostis tef (assembly GCA_000970635.1). Classification (NCBI taxonomy): domain Eukaryota; kingdom Viridiplantae; phylum Streptophyta; class Magnoliopsida; order Poales; family Poaceae; genus Eragrostis; species Eragrostis tef. Next base: position 122,986 of record LAPY01000345.1, on the reverse strand, counting down.
AATCGTTCTCCAGAAGTAAGATTCCGACGAGAGGTCATCAAGAAAGCTTCTTGATCAGAACGGAGCCAAGAACTCGTCAAGAACCAAAGAAGTGACCCGAGAGGACGCATGCGCCGCCCTCGCCTCAAGAACCCCACCCGGTCTTGGGCGGCGGAGGTGAGGTCGAAGGCGACGGAGGCACGGCCCACAGGTTGCAGACAGGGCAGCGCGGCGAGATGGCGAGCCACCGGTCGACGCAGTCCCGGTGGAAGGCGCGGTTGCAGCCGGGGAGCACGCGCACGGGGCGACCGGGCTCCATGGCGTCGAGGCAGATCGGGCAGAGCGTCTCATCCTCCTCACCCTCGCCGCTCGCGGACTCCGGCACGGAGACCCCGCCGAGCCGAGTCAGCTCCGCCTCTGAGAGCCCGTTCTTGGCGTCGTCCGCCTCCTCCTCTTCCTCCGCCAGGGGAGGTGGCGGCGCCGGGGGCGCGTGGCCCCGCGCCACGGCCTCGAAGAGGTAGCAGAGCCAGACACCGAGCACCCCGAGCATGCCGATGGCGAGCGACGCCACGGCCAGGGATAGCGCCCACACCTGCGCCATCTTCCTCGCTCGCTCGATTCTTCCCGTTAGTTGGTTGGAGGCGCGCACTAGACGTTTGTGGAAGGGGAATTGCACGGTTGCAGAGCAGGTGGAGTCAAAATAACGAAGGATTTGTCAGTAATGGGCCTGGCATTCCAGATGGGCCCGGCACGGCCCAAAACCTTGTAGATGAGCTCGTGCGCGATGCGTTCAGCTGCTCACCGCGACCACAGTGTCCGCAGCCTTCGTCTTCTTCCCCGGTGCTGGTGTCTCGTTCCTCGCGACGCTGCGCAAGGTAACGCATGACCGCCTCCTCTTTCTCTCCTAGGGGCTTCTCCCTAGGCTTTCCTACCTCTACCTTCCCTTCTTCCGGCGAATGAGTACGCGACGGAGCGCGCGCCTTTACCCCACGCTTCGAGCCCCCTCCCCGGCCGCGACCTAGCTTTGACTTGACCGGGCCCAATAGTTTGCCGGCTGCAGAATCATAACCGAGCCTTGATTTCGTAGGTGAATTACGGATGAATTGGCGTTGTATGATCAGATCTTGATTTGAAACTTAGGGTGGATTGGAGATTTGTTGTAGTGAGGGTGTTGGAATCCGAACAATTGAATGCTTAAGAATTCACTGATCTCTTTCTGTGAGTTCTTATTTTGAGTCACTGATTGTAGTTGAGATTTATCTGTTCTACCCGCACAGCTATTTCAGCTTTGGTTGCCCGTGGAACTGGAACCCTGAGGGTCCGTGGCCTTTTGTTCTGGATCATAATTCCGTACTTACAGCTTTGTATTGATAATTTGAACCGAACTAGGCGCTGTTTAGTTCACATTACGTTACAATTTAGCTCTACTCTTTCCAGTTATAGTTGCAGTGAAATCTGAAAACACCTATTCTTTTCACTTACAGTGTTTGGGCCACAGAGGGAGAGGAAGGTAGACAAGAAGGGGGAGAAAATACCTTGCGCGGCGCAACCATGGGGAAGCAGGGAGCAAAGAAGATGAAGGAGGAGAACAAGAAGCACATGGAGTTCCTCCTGCGCCTCATCCTCGCATCCAATGTGAGCAGCTTCCATCTTCAACTTCCCTTCCTTCACATCTCATTCACCAGAAGTTTCTGTTGAACTTCTTATGAGTTTATGTCACTCGATATCACTGCTGTTTAATAAGTTATTTCTGACTGTTAGTGTGTTTCATGAGCTTCCAATGACTATCTTCATGAAACATGGAAGAATTCTAATAGCTCATCGTCTCCTAGAATTGAAATTGGAGATAAATTTGCCTGCTGAGAATGAAGTTCTTTGCAGATTTTGTTTACTTTAGGTCTGTGAATCACATATTGGAACGTTGTAATCTTCTTTGATGTTGGCGGTCAATGGAGAACTTTGACGTGTTTTTTGATGTACCAAACGACTAAAGTCCTTCACCTGGAACTATATGTTATAACTACTTTAAATTGAAGTACTAGCTCATATATACTTCGTTGTTGCACAGGTTATTTATATAGTAGTGAGGATGGGTATAATGCACTCATCCTTCACCTGGAAGCATTGGATTGGACTTGTGGTGACATCTGCTGCATATTTTCTTCCATACAAGCAACTTGCCAGTATGGCGCAACCAGTTTACTCTGATAATGGAGAAATACTGGATGGTGGCTTTGACTTGAACACTGGCGGGATTTGCGAGTAAGGACCTGCACGAAGAGCACTAAATGTTAACTTTGACGACTGTTCATGATAATGAATATTTTTTCGTGGAAATGGGAAATATGAATCTTTCAGCTCACAGTCACACGTACATACTGAAAAGGACTATAATGCCCCTGTCTCTGCTTCTCTAGTTTACAATCTTGAAAGCTAAAGTTTCATTTTAACTCAAAAGGCAGAGGGCTTGACTGCCTGAACATGAAATTGTATAAAGAACTGTTGAAAGTGAAGAGTGTTTCTTTACTAGAGCATATAAATTTAGTTTTGATACAAGAAGGTTCCAATGACATTTCATTTCATTGCTTCTTGTGTTGCAGGTATTTGCATGATGTGATCTACATCACACTCTTTGTGCAACTGGCGTCCATCATTTCTGAAAAATTTTGGTGGACATATTTAGTGGTAAGAAGTCACATACAACATGCTACATAAATTTGTATTCCTGTTCAGTTACTTTTAATTGTTGCACGTTTTGTGGACTGTTTGAACAGTACCCTGTTGGCCCCAGTGCATATGACACACGATACCTTTCTTGTTTCGAGTGAATGTTCTTTGCTGATTTTTTTCTAGTACTTATCTTATTGTGATGAAGCTCAAAAACTAAGAATTTTACCCCTGCTTACCATCTAACATGTGCTTTTTATTTATGGTTTTACTTTTGCCTTTGCTGCTTCATGTTGCTCTGACATTTAATAGCAAGCGAAGTAGGACCTCATTTGGAGTAGAAGGATGTGGCCATCACTGATTATCGGTTATTCGCTTATATTGATGTGTTTCCCTTCCCTTTATGCTTTCATGTCACAAAAAGAATTGCTTTATACTTCACGCCTCAAAAACTCTAGGCATGTAGATATCATGTTTCGAATGCATGTGCACCCATCATCAAGTAGTTGTAGATGCCACCAAGAGAACTTGTAAATCGTTGCCAATTTCTTATTATTTTGCTTGATATTTTTTATACCTGTCCATTTGCAGATTCCAGCTTTTGCTGGATATAAGATTTTCGGTCTGTTAAGAGGAACATTTTTCAGTGGCGGTTCCGAGGTAACTATAGATTAACAATCAATTTAGGCTCATTATTTTTCATTCTGATATGTAAGAGACTTGTATCATGTCTCCTGGTTGCAGGGTGAAGTTGAGGATGAGAAGACCCGAAAGAAAAGGGAGAAGATGGAGAAGAGGGCATCAAGGGGGAAGATGATGAAAACTAGGACTCGTTGATGTGCCAGCTATGGCCTGTTATGTGAAGGTTAGGTTGGTTTGTCATAGCTGTCTGACTGAAATCCAAGCTGTCTGATGAGTATTATATCGCGATGATAGCACTCATCCATCAGTTGCTTCAATCAGCTTATTCTGTAGCACAATTGTCAACTAATCTCCAAATCCATAAGAATTTTCCGTACAACTTCTCCTACTCTTAATGATCCATGTTTCACAAACCAATATCAGGTCATGGCAGACGAGAACACGATTTAGGGTTAAATTTCTACTGAAAACTTGGTAAGATGCTGGATTCGAGCATTGAGTAAAATGTGTTGTTGTATTTTGGAGGAATGGGAAGACAGCTTTCAGATCAAATTGATGCTGTTCTTAGTCATCCATAACACTACTTAGGCAAAAGTAGAAGGATGACAAACTTATTTACACTAAACCAATGATGAAAGTTTGAAAGATCTTAAGGCAAACAGAAGAAGAATAGCAAATCGTTGATTTGGTTCTTGTTTTTTGTAAATCATTTGCATCTTACAATTTTTTTGCTCTTACTTTTTGGATCTCCCGTTACATTCCAATTGTTTGATGTTGTTTCTGTACAAGCCTAGTATCCATTCTATTGGTGTTTCGCTTGTGTCCCACTTCGACGGCAGAGCAGGCAGTAGATGGCGCCGGCGACGAAAAAGCTGACGAACCAAGCGTTGTTGTATGCCGTTACAAATGCCTTGTGTACGCTCGGCAGGACTCCAGCCGTGTGCAGGAATCCGGGTACAATAGGCACAATTCCGGCCGCCATTGCCACCATCGCGGCAACGTTGAAACCACCTTGGAAGTAGTAAGGGCTTTCTTTGTTCTCCGAGTACAGCGCGTCGACATCCAGAGCAGTGCGCCGGACAATGTAGTGGTCGGCGAGTACGACCCCTCCGATGGGGCCCATGAGCGCCGAGTAGCCGACCAGCCATGTGTAGACGAAGCTCTCGCTGGAGCTGAGCAGGCGCCACGGCTGGAACGCGATGCCGAGCAACGCGGTGACCAGCGCCCCCTTGGCGAACGTGAACCTCCGCGGGCTCATGCTGACGAGCGCGTTCGCCGGCGCGACGACGTTGGCGGCAATGTTGGTCGTGATGGTGGCGAGGCTGATGCCGAAGATGGCGAGAAACGTGGTCGCCGGGCCGCCTATCCGCCCGAGCAGCTCGATCGGGTCGGAGATGATGTGACCGAAGATGGCCTCGGTTGAGGAGGTGATGGCGAGCCCAGCGAAGGTGAACATGCCCATGAACACCGGTAGTCCGGCCTGGCCGAGCACCTGGTCCGCCTGGCTCCGCGCGTACCGCGTGAAGTCCGGTATGTTGATGGCCACCGTCGCCCAGAAGCTGATGTTCGCGGTGAGCGCCGGGAAGAAGACCTTCCAGAACTCGGCGCGCGTGAGCCTCGGCGGCAGCGAGAGGATGCGGCCGAAGCCGCCGGCCGACGTGTACGCCCAGGCGAGCAGCGCCGAGGTGAGCACGAACAGCACCGGCGCCGAAAACTTCTCGAGCTTGCGGATGCCCTCCATGCCGCGCATGATGATGCCGAGCTGCGCGGCCCAGAAGGCGAGGAAGCACGCGAACTCGAGCGGCGCCGCGCCGAGTCCCGGCACAGGCGTGAGCAGCGGCTGGGGGGAAGTGC
>LAPY01000345.1:85973-96591 GCA_000970635.1 Eragrostis tef | reverse complement strand
GGTGCGGCAGGCCAGGGCTCGTTCCACCGGCGCCTGTTCTCCTCGGCAGGTGGCGCGCGTCTCCACTGCGCCCTCTGCTGGCCGAGCTGGTGCTGTTGGACTGGCGCGCAGCGGAGATCCACCCGGGCTTTGATTGATTTCCTCGTTTTGCGGGTAAGCAACCCTAGCTCGCTTAGTTGCTGTGCATTATTCCTAGAGTTCGCCTTGCTCCGGAGGACATTTGCACCACCACTATGACATGAACAACCATATCCGAATCTTACTATCTCAGCACATAGCTGTCTGGTACGCTAACCTAGTATCCGTTCGGTATTGCTCAGCGTGCGAGATCAAACTCAGTTGAACTGTGGGTGTGGGTGTGCACGGTATTTTGCAAAAAAATAGTGTATGGAAGTTAGCTGAGTTGTATCACCATCCAGCTTTAGTACACTACAATAAAGAGCAAACTAGCTCAGTAGTCCTGGAACAGTACAGATTGTGGATAGTTTATGCCACCTACACATACCATACCAATCCGAATAATCTCTGTGTGACAGCTCTGAAAGAAAGCTGGATACCATATGCCCGGTCTTTTCCATACATGATTTTCCTTTGGCACAATGTCCTTCTGACTACTCATTGGTATGAATTCTGGTTTTAGATGATGACCTCAAACATAGTACTGGATTTTCCCTATCGGCACCCTTTTGCAAATAAGAAGTTGATGAAAATCAAGAACATACTCAATATGTTATATGCATTATGCTAGTGCATGGGGTTGTTGCAACTTTGTATCACAGCATACTTTGATGTATGAATGGTTAGGACTTCCTGGACCAACTTGAATTCATTCCTTTTGCGTTAGTAAAGATATAGATTATAGAAATATCTAAATCAGTTTCAGGAATTGAGATTGTTTTCATTCATATTAGAGAAAATTATATCACTGACTAGTTATTTGGGTTGTGAGGTTCCATTTCTGGCTGTGCCTATCAATGTGATGGATGGATTGTCAGATGGCGATGATCCACTTGAACCTGTGCTTTTTAAATAACTATATGTATAAAATGTGGAAGATGCCGGAGGGGTAGAAGTGACATTACAAGCCTGTACAAAAGCTTATTGTGGGATTGGTTCCTTTTAGTTTTAATAAGTCATGTTGAAACAATGTGTTTATTAATGTTTTAATGCATTTTTTTATTTTGTCAAATTCCTGTACATTTATCATAAATTGTTATGATACTTTCTTCCAGTGTTCCATTCTTGTTATTTATATGACTTGTCCTATGGATATGGTTTCAGGCTTTGAGGTCAAGGAGGTCCTAAGCGATCAACATTTGGAATCTTGACATTTTTGTTGAAGGGCCCTATTTCTCATGCAATCTGCATGACATAATAACTGATCAGACGGTGTGACTTTGCTATGAGAATATTGCTGGGATAAATACTCTACGGCATATTCAGAATGCCACCATGGTGGGGAAAGTCTTCATCAAAAGAAGCAAAAAAGACTACCAAAGAGAACCTTATTGACACAATCCAGAGGCTCATAAGTTCAAATGAGCACAAGGGGAGCAGAAAATCACGAGGGAGTCGTAGCCGTGATAAAGACACAGCTGCTGACAAAGGTTGCTGGTCTACCGCCCAATCCTGCTCCACATCCCCTTCAAAAGAGGTTTCTCGGTGCCAGAGCTTTGCAGCAGATAGACCATATGCACAACCACTTCCTCTTCCTGGATCACGTGGTAGGGTGACACGTACCACTTCTGATATTACCAACTCAAAGCCCATTTTGGAAAAGCGTGATAAAGGACAACTGCTTCCTCTCCCTAAACCAAATCGGCATCAAAAAAGACCTGATACTACTGAGACTGTTGCTGAACTAGCCACTGCGTCCGTCTCCAGCAATTGTTCTATTGATAGTGATGATCCTGGAGACTCTCAGCTTCAGAGCCCTGCGGGAAATGATGCTGAAAATGCCACTAGAGTTACTTCCACAAGTAATTCAAGGTATGCTCTTGAGCTCCATGAATAATTGAACTTCCTCTTTCTTTTTTTGTTTTTATTCGGATTCATTCTCACGAATTTTGAATATTTTACCTTTGAAGTGTTGTGCAAAAAGAGCATTCTAGTGCTATCATAAGAAAGAGCACTAAGGAAGTGGGAAAGCCAAACAATTCTCTTCGCAGCAACCAAATTCTGTCCACAACTCCAAGAGGTACTGTTGCTGATAGTTACCAATCAAGTCTACAAAGCTCACGACAGGTTACTCTGGAGAGTGCTCCTAATAGTTTGATGTCAAGTCCTACGCGAAGCCCAAGAGTTGTATGTCCTGATCAGATTCCAACCTATGACATGAACAACCATATCCGAATCTTACTATCTCAGCACATAGCTGTCTGGTACGCTAACCTAGTATCCGTTCGGTATTGCTCAGCGTGCGAGATCAAACTCAGTTGAACTGTGGGTGTGGGTGTGCACGGTATTTTGCAAAAAAATAGTGTATGGAAGTTAGCTGAGTTGTATCACCATCCAGCTTTAGTACACTACAATAAAGAGCAAACTAGCTCAGTAGTCCTGGAACAGTACAGATTGTGGATAGTTTATGCCACCTACACATACCATACCAATCCGAATAATCTCTGTGTGACAGCTCTGAAAGAAAGCTGGATACCATATGCCCGGTCTTTTCCATACATGATTTTCCTTTGGCACAATGTCCTTCTGACTACTCATTGGTATGAATTCTGGTTTTAGATGATGACCTCAAACATAGTACTGGATTTTCCCTATCGGCACCCTTTTGCAAATAAGAAGTTGATGAAAATCAAGAACATACTCAATATGTTATATGCATTATGCTAGTGCATGGGGTTGTTGCAACTTTGTATCACAGCATACTTTGATGTATGAATGGTTAGGACTTCCTGGACCAACTTGAATTCATTCCTTTTGCGTTAGTAAAGATATAGATTATAGAAATATCTAAATCAGTTTCAGGAATTGAGATTGTTTTCATTCATATTAGAGAAAATTATATCACTGACTAGTTATTTGGGTTGTGAGGTTCCATTTCTGGCTGTGCCTATCAATGTGATGGATGGATTGTCAGATGGCGATGATCCACTTGAACCTGTGCTTTTTAAATAACTATATGTATAAAATGTGGAAGATGCCGGAGGGGTAGAAGTGACATTACAAGCCTGTACAAAAGCTTATTGTGGGATTGGTTCCTTTTAGTTTTAATAAGTCATGTTGAAACAATGTGTTTATTAATGTTTTAATGCATTTTTTTATTTTGTCAAATTCCTTATTAAAATGTGTGCTCCCTCACAATGGTCATTTACTTCATTAAATTCGTACATTTATCATAAATTGTTATGATACGTTCTTCCAGTGTTCCATTCTTGTTATTTATATGACTTGTCCTATGGATATGGTTTCAGGCTTTGAGGTCAAGGAGGTCCTAAGCGATCAACATTTGGAATCTTGACATTTTTGTTGAAGGGCCCTATTTCTCATGCAATCTGCATGACATAATAACTGATCAGACGGTGTGACTTTGCTATGAGAATATTGCTGGGATAAATACTCTACGGCATATTCCTTATTCAGAATGCCACCATGGTGGGGAAAGTCCTCATCAAAAGAAGCAAAAAAGACTACCAAAGAGAACCTTATTGACACAATCCAGAGGCTCATAAGTTCAAATGAGCACAAGGGGAGCAGAAAATCACGAGGGAGTCGTAGCCGTGATAAAGACACAGCTGCTGACAAAGGTTGCTGGTCTACCGCCCAATCCTGCTCCACATCCCCTTCAAAAGAGGTTTCTCGGTGCCAGAGCTTTGCAGCAGATAGACCATATGCACAACCACTTCCTCTTCCTGGATCACGTGGTAGGGTGACACGTACTACTTCTGATATTACCAACTCAAAGCCCATCTTGGAAAAGCATGATAAAGGACAACTGCTTCCTCTGCCTAAACCAAATCGGTGTCAAAAAAGACCTGAAACTACTGAAACTGTTGCTGAACTAGCCACTGCGTCGGTCTCCAGCAATTGTTCTATTGATAGTGATGATCCTGGAGACTCTCAGCTTCAGAGCCCTGCAGGAAATGATGCTGAAAATGCGACTAGAGTTACTTCCACAAGTAATTCAAGGTATGCTCTTGAGCTCCATGAATAATTGAACTTCCTCTTTCTTTTTTTGTTTTTATTCGGATTCATTCTCACGAATTTTGAATATTTTACCTTTGAAGTGTTGTGCAAAAAGAGCATTCTAGTGCTATCATAAGAAAGAGCACTAAGGAAGTGGGAAAGCCAAACAATTCTCTTCGCAGCAACCAAATTCCGTCCACAACTCCGAGAGGTACCGTTGCTGATAGTCACCAATCCAATCTACAAAGCTCAAGACAGATTACTCTGGAGAGCGCTCCTAATAGTTTGATGTCAAGTCCAACGCGAAGCCCAAGAGTTGTATGTCCTGATCAGATTCCAACTTCAGCTTTTTGGGCAGTGAAGCCTCATACAGATGTAACTTTCCTTGGATCTGGTCAGTGCTCAAGTCCGGGTTCTGGTCAGACGTCTGGGCATAATTCAGTGGGAGGCGATATGCTAGCCCAGCTCTTTTGGCAGCCTAGCCGAGGTAGTCCAGAATGTTCACCAATTCCCAGCCCAAGGATGACAAGCCCTGGTCCAAGTTCAAGGGTGCATAGTGGAAGTGTCTCTCCTTTGCATCCAAGGGCTGGTGGGGTGGCACCCGAATCTCCAACGAATCGACATGCTGAGGGGAAGAAGAAGCAAACCCACAGACTGCCGCTTCCGCCATTAAGTATCTCTAACAATTCCACCTATTTACAAAACAACTCGACCCCAACTAGTCCTATATCTCGTAGTCCTGGTATAACTGAAAATCCACCTAGTCCTGGTTCACGGTGGAAGAAGGGAAAGCTGATTGGGCGTGGGACATTCGGCCATGTATATGTTGGATTTAACAGGTATGACTTTTGCCCCTTACCATGCATGGAACTGGATTATGTCATTTCGGTTTATTAATTTATATGTTGATTGAAAGCATGATATGGTTACTTTTGAAGTTTTGAATGTTCAGTTTTCCATTATCTGTTTCTTATGGATATATGTTCACTTTAACTGTTTTCACCACCATTACACAAATGATGATGGTTCAGGCAGTGATTTACTATCTCCTCAACTAAATCTCCTTCCCCATTTCACAAGTAATATAATGATTAATACATCAGCAAATCTGGAAGAAGCCACTTACATAAATAATTCACCTTAAAAATCCAGATTATCTTCTATTAGTGCTACAATAATTGTGGCTTAAATAGCACATATATTGAAACAAAGTGGGAACAGTTACCTAAGTGGTTTAACTTGCACTTCTCCTTCCGCTTATGAATATTTGATGATTTCGACTGAGGAACAGTTACCTAAGTAGTCTCTTTTAGAAGAGACAAAATGGGAAATTATGCTGTTTGAAGCATGGTGTTACACATTTTGTAAACAGATAAAGTAGTTAGGGACAATCATCTGAAAATGGAGGTAGTATCTTAGTAACACTGTTCTTGTTACGTTAACAATTAAAGTTGTCCTGTGAGCTGTGATAATATTCTGTGTCAGATTTTGTAATAACTCTAGGTATCATCATTCTTAAATAGTCTGTGCTGAATGCTTTATTGATCTTGATCATTATTTGATTATTAATTATAATTTTGTCCGCTTTCTTTGTTTTCACCTTGTATTTCAGTGATAAAGGTGAAATGTGTGCAATGAAGGAGGTTACCCTTTTCTCGGATGATCCTAAATCAAAAGAAAGCGCGAGGCAGCTGGGTCAGGTATGACGTGTTCTAGATGTTCAGACTCATTGTTCAAATTTCAAAACTTCGGATGTTCATAATTGTTTTTTTGTACTCTATTCTCACTTAAATAATTTTGTTTGACAGGAAATATCACTTCTGAGCCGACTGCAACATCCAAACATTGTCCGATACTACGGATCTGAAACGGTATAAACTGCTGTCCTGAATCGTAATCTACTGCTAGTAATCGGAGGGCTTGTTGGGGTACATGAGAATCCCCTTCAATCCGTACGGATTGGAAGATATTGAGGGGAAAAGCCGTTCATTTCCCACTGCAATCCATTTGGATTTATTTTCCCTTTATTTTATCCAAGCAAGCCCTAAAATTTTTTTATAGAGTTTTTATACTTTGATGCACCTTTCTAGCGGTTTCATTGATAGATGAACAGTTTATGCTTCCTTCTCTCTTCCCATAGCGACACTTAGGGGAAACACACGCTCATGTAACCTGCAGATTCTAGATTACTTACTTTTTTCCTGCACGTCTTGATTCTTCTAAATGCAACTCCATATTATTTATTATTATTTCTAATCTCCAAAACAGGTTGATGATAAGCTTTACATATACCTTGAGTATGTTTCCGGTGGATCTATCCATAAGCTCCTCCAAGAGTATGGGCAGTTTGGTGAACAAGCAATTCGCAGTTATACTAAACAAATACTTTTGGGCTTGTCTTACTTGCATGCAAAAAATACAGTGCACAGGTAACATTATACTTACTAGGGGTTTGCAGCTTATTTTGTGTTTGCTTTTGGTTGCTTTTTTTATTGTATTGCTGTTAGTGATATCTTATTTTAGTATTTATTTAATTGTCTTTTTAGATTATTATTGTGTGCCTGCTATTTTATTTTTTTGCCTTTGGTTATGCTCTTCCTTAATGTGTAGGGATATCAAAGGTGCAAACATATTAGTAGACCCTAATGGACGTGTAAAGCTTGCTGACTTTGGAATGGCGAAACATGTAAGTTTTCTTTGTTCTGTCTATACAGTAACAACAACCATAGCCTTTTTTGTTCTGTCCACCCATAGAAAATAATTTAAATTTTAGACAGTAGCATTATTATATTCATATGGAGATGCGGAAGGGGTTAACCCTTCCCTTGTACTTTGCTTATTCTTCCTAATGAAATGACGCACAGCTCCTTCATGTTCGAAAAAAATATATATTATATTAATTGGCAGAAATGCAGCACCTTCCTTTGCTCTTGCACTTGTACTACTAACATCCACTCGTGGTAGATTAACCTCTTCAATAAGAGATGGTCGTTTTGTTTGGCTCTCACTATCTCTGTCAGTATATCTGTTGGCTTCCTTTGATTGCATGTTCAGCCATGCTAGTCACTGGGAGTTTCTTTAAAGTTGCATCTTGGTTTGGAAGTGGTTTTTTCTTGAATGACTAACTTCTAAGTTTGTCTGAACATGTGTTTTGCTATTTTATTTCTTAGATCAATGGACAGCAGTGCCCTTTCTCGTTTAAGGGTAGCCCATACTGGATGGCTCCTGAGGTATTGCTACAGATCTTGCATTGTTATTTCTTAGTTTGTTTGTAACCTTGAGCACTGTAAATCATATATGCTTATCTCTTGTAACAAATATGCAGGTTATAAAAAATTCTAGTGGATGCAACCTTGCGGTTGATATATGGAGTTTAGGATGCACAGTCCTAGAGATGGCTACCTCGAAACCACCATGGAGCCAATATGAAGGGGTTGGTGCTATGATTTTATCTTTCTGCATTGTAAACTTCTGTTGCTAGGAGAAGCTACTATGCAAGAAGCAAGATGCGCATCATTTGTGCTGGATTCTCAATCAGCAGATATATAGTATTAACATCCTAACTGGGAACTATTCACTGGTCCAACGGCCAGATTTTTATGTACCAATATTTTTCCTATTTGGCATTAGTTTAGTTTGGAAAACTCAATTATGACAACTAATAATAAAGAAAAAGGTAGAGCTGTAACAGTTGGTAAACCATAATATTTTCAGACAAAGTGTCGTAACAGTAAATGATTCCTTTATAACAGATGTAAAACGAGATTACTGCCTAAAATGTGGTTATTCCATGTTGGCATCGAATATTTAAGAAGCCTTCGTTTTTTTACTTGACATATGCTGGCGATAAGCACTGATGCGCAATTAGTGGACGTACAAGCTGAAAATGTATCACGTAGGAGTGAAATCTAGTTTCATTGTGTCACCAAGTAACCAGCATTCCTGGATATACCTTAGGGCAAAAAAGCTATGTTAATTTCTATCTTCTATATGACCTAGTAATCAGAATATTCTATTGTATTTTGAGAAAAAAGAATATTCTATTGTATCAATTGCTCCTTGATGATAACATATCTCTTTCCTTTTCTCTTTCCACATAGATTGCTGCAATGTTTAAGATAGGCAACAGTAAGGAGCTTCCACCAATACCAGATCACCTCTCAGAAGAAGGCAAAGACTTCATAAGACAGTGCCTGCAACGTGATCCATCCAGTCGTCCAACAGCAGTGGATCTTTTGCAGCATCCGTTTGTGCGAAATGCATCGGTTCTTGAAAAATCAGTTGCCTCTAACCCACTGGAACAGTTGGCGGCTATATCTTGCAAATCAAATTCCAAGGTATCAATTGTTAACTGTAGCTAAGAAATGCCACCTTTCTCTAAATAAATGACAGGTTTATTCAGCATGCAATGTGTCTCAATTGTTTTACATAGAAGACCGATTAGCATGATAATGGAGAATATTAAGATCCTATCATTATCTGTTTATTTTATATTCTGCTCATATGACTGCATTCATTCTGTTTGTCTCATCGCCTCATGACATTTCAGGTGGTCGGGCATGCCAGAAATATGTCCTCGCTTGGTTTGGAAGGTCAATCAATTTACCAGAGAAGAGCTGCCAAATTTTCTTTGACACACAGGTACCTTGTTCCTTTTTTCTTTTTGAATGCACCTGCTACATTCATAAGTTTATTGCTTTGTGTGTCTGCCAAACACTTCTCAAGGAAAGTTTTTTTGGAGCAGTAACCAATATCAAAATTGATGCTTGAGAATTGCCCACAACCATACCTTTTCATAGCATAATCCTTGTTTTCTATGTGAGAAATCAAGTTAGCTAACTTTTGAAAATAGGAAAGGCCAATTGGACCACAGTGCCTTGATTTTTTGTTGATATTATATGTCAATATTCTGCTCTATCCGTTGGCAATAGCCTTCCATACTTAAATTCTGTTAATCTTGTCCAACTCCACCTGAAGTCCAGAGACTTTCTAATTCTGTGTGAAATTATACAAGAAAGTACCGACCTATGCAGAGATGTCATACATAGTATTTATTACATTTTCCTGTTTCTGTAGCATATACTACTGCAGTTATGTAATTTATATTTTGTATCCATTACCCAGCCACATGCTCCTGTCATAAGTATAAAATCCAGTGAATATCTTGTCTATCTTCGTGTAAATATTTGCCCTCTTATTTTGAACTTTCTGCAGTGATCTCCATATACGGAGCAATATATCTTGTCCTGTATCTCCATGTGGAAGTCCTCTTCTGCGATCAAGATCTCCACAACATCAAAATGGTAGAATGTCACCTTCTCCAATTTCTAGTCCCAAAACTACTTCAGGTGCTTCCACTCCTCTGACTGGTGGAAACGGAGCCATTCCTCTAAACCACACTAGGCAACCAGCTTACAGAAATGAGGCTCTCTCTATTACACCAAGAGGGATTGATGATCACTTGCCTAGCCGGCCTACTGATCAAGCCCGTGGACGTTTTGTTCGAGTGCAGCAAGTATCGTCAGGTGTTCCTGAGAAGGTAGTCTCCGAGGCTGATATTCTGAGCTCTCAATTTGGAAAGATGGGACGTGTGAATGTGTGGGATTTGCATGATAGGCAATTGCCTTCTGAGCATTCCTCCCTGCATAGATCTGGGGATCGAGTGAAGCTAAAACCTTCACTGGACTTGACATCTGCTCCTCTACATTTTGGGCGCAATCATGGTCATTGATTCTCAAGCAAAAGTTGCTGGATAAGCTTCGAGTTGTTCTAAGCTATTTCGCCGTCTATTCGCTGAAAACCTTGAACTGTATCATAGTAGAGATGTCAATTGATTGTTTCAGATGCTGACAGTTGGCTACAGATAAAGGTCTCTCTAATGACACTCCCATTAGTTCAACAAAGGTACGTCCCTTTTACGTTATATCTCCCTTTGAAAAAGAATCCAATAATTATTTACCATTTATAGATTATAGAGTCAAAAGAACTGTTGCAATTTCTTTACAGCATCAAACGCTTTTTACACATACTCAAAGCACCACAATGACCAAGAACCTCATAGAGGAAGAAGAGCTAGCTGTACAATCCTATTAAACTGAGAACAAATTATTCGATTCTCAATTTGATCGTCATGTATTCTGTTCACACTGAAATTTGTTGCATTTCATTCGTAATTGACAGATGCAACATGCCCTATCAACAAGAACTGTAGACTGCCTTTGCCGGTCTGCTACCTAGTGAGATGTTCGTGAGCACTGCCTCTGTCAGTATGCCACCTACGGAAACGTCAGTGAGGATGCTGTATACTAGATCGTCCAGATACTGAAGGACCTAAAGCAAGTACTCTAAACCTGTATACTCTTATTCTCGTATCTACAACTTATCTTTTTTCTTTTATGGGGTTGGAGGCCATTGTACAGAAGGAAACTCAATTAGAAACCCTGATTTTGCACAGAGAAAGCAAGTGAGCCGTTCAACCCCC
>LAPY01000345.1:55866-69881 GCA_000970635.1 Eragrostis tef | reverse complement strand
TGCGCAGGCGGGCCGGCCCACACGCATCCAAACCACCGAAACCAGGGGCTTATTTGCATAATTTTGGATCGCGATCAATAGTCGCGATCCAGGCTAGGGGTATTGTTGAAAAAATCCGGCTCGCGGATAATCAAAACAGGGGTCGATATGTAAAAATTTGGGCGGCGACACGGCAGCCGGTCGGCGAGATCACGCCACCGCCGGCGCCCCCCCCCCGCCCCACCGCCACCCGCCCCGCGTGATTCACCTTCGGGTTCAAGCAACCAGACGAAGCCTGCAGCTTCCCTCGCTATCCGTTCACGGCCCTAGCCCCTCCACACTTCGCAATTGCCCCTGGTAGCCTCAGGCCGTCTGCCTTTTTGGTTCGGGCCGGAGAGCCAAACTCCCGCAGGCCCTGTGGTTCGTTCTGCGCCGAAGCGGCGCTGCTGTGGGTGTAGATCCAATTGCGCGAACCCTCGCCCGGTCGCCCCAGTCCATTGTTCGCGAAGGCAGGTAAGAATCCCCGATTCCCCGCACACATTGTAGTATGATATGAGGAGTATTCATCATTCAGTTGATATATCAATTGGTGTACATGACTATGCTGAATTCCACAGTATTCGACACCCTCGAAATCCGGACCTATGCACACTATTTTTCGCAGTTGGAATATGAGCTGCATTCGCATCGAGGGGTATATCATTTCTCCTCCTGCTGTTGTTCCCACTCGAGAATGGCTGAACGGAGCGCCCTGTTTGGGGTGAGCTCGCCGTGTGTTAGTTTCAGGTTGGTCATCGGAGATGTGTTGCGTCCGCTGTCAAGCCATCCTCTGATGGCTTGGGCTTCATATGTGAACCCATCTGCTGCAATGTGAGGATCTCTCATCACCTCCTGTACACCGTACATCAAATAACACGGGGTAAATTCAGACGATTCAACTCAACTTTCTAGCCCACTACTGTTACATCACCATTGAAATTGAATTACTGTGGACTCAGTTTCACTAACCTGAAAAATTGGACATATGAAGTGTGATGGAATGGAGGTGTCATCCGAAGGCAATGCAGATGCAGATGCTCTTTTGGTCAGGGTAGCAGCTTGCACCAGTGGCTCAATCACCTCCCATGCTTCTCCTGCAAGATCTGGTTGTTCCCTCCCACTCAATTTAGTACATCTCAGCCCAACATCTGCAAGCTGTTTGGCTTGCACGAAGGGCCAGTCACCTGCGGCGGCGTCCATGATCAAATGCAACTGTGCCTTCTCCATCGCTTCTTGCACTATCTCAACGATCTTTTCCGATGATCTCCCTGTCAGTAGCTGGAGGATGATAATCCCAAATGAGTACACGTCAGACCACAGCTTAAATTCCCTAGTTATCAGGAATTCACCATGGTCTATATCGCAAAGTGTTCTATGGTTGTTCGTATGGTGATGGTGCATGTTGGCAATTGTTATGTGGGACTGTTTGAGAGGCTGTCCGATGCCCAAGTTTCCCAGCTTGCTGACGAAGTTGGCGTCGAGGAGAATGTTGCCCGCATTTAGATTACCATGAAAAACTGGGTAAGGCTTGTGCGAGTGGATGAAGGCCAAAGCAGAGCATATCTCTGCAATGATCCTGGTGCGCATCTTCCATGTCAGAGGCGGTATTCTTTTTTTCTTGCATAAGAGCCTGTCCTCAAGGCTACCATTTGGAAGGAACTCATACACCAAGGCAAAAGCCTCGGGGCATGCTCCTATGAGTGTGACAAGGTTAGGGTGCCTCACTTTAGCGAGCTTAGCAACCTGCAGTGGTGATGCCACAAGCAGATGTATAAGTGATGCCACAGGTAAACATGTCATTGCTCTCTCTGAAAAATAAGGAGATTATCAGTGGTTTCAATTACCTGCTGATGGAACTCTACTTCACCTTGCAAGCTTTGAGGATGAAGCAACTTTATAGCTACAAATGTGTTGCGAAGAAAGCCTCTATAGGCACTTGCGAATTCGTCTTCGCTAATCTTGAACTCTGCATTGAAGTCTTTGGTTGCTTGCTGCAGTTCAACAAATGAGAACTCAATGTTCAGAGTTTCAGTAGTCATGAAAGCTCGTTGCTTTTGCTTGTACTTCGGGCGCAAGTCTTCAGCTTCTGTAAAAGCAATGTTTCTTTCCTGCAGTAACTTGTCATTTTTGTCCTGGAGTTCTTGGAGAAGGTGCATACTATTTGCAATCTTTTCTTCATGAGCTTTGACAGCGTACTTCATTTCAATCATATGTTTGCCATGTACCTCGTGCAACTGTCTTTTTGCCTCTTCAATTTCTGTTAGCTGTCTTGCTATTGTCTCCTCCATTGCTTCCTTCTTTTTCATCTCTTGCATATGTCTATGTTCGAGTTCGTCGATCTATAAGCACGTTTAAATTTGATCAGTACATCCAATTTATACCACGGATCAATGATTAAAAATAAAGCATACCCTATGAAGAGCTGAGATTAGATCTCTTTCAGCTTTTCTCCTTCTATTAGTTTCCTCAGATGCATTCTGTTCAAAGATCAGTCAGTTATTCTTCACTACTTTTCAACAATATACTGGATCTAGGTATATTCATACTTACAACTCGTTCGAGCTTGAGCTTCTGCTCTTTTACATCTTGCAGCTCATAATACAGTTCATCCCGCTGCCTTCTTATTTCTTCAAACTCCAACCTCTGTCTTGCTACCTTCTCCTCCAGGTTTTCCCTCCGTGCCTTCTCGTGTCTATATGAACTCTCTGCCTCTTTAACCTGCGACAATACTTCATATTTTTATATTTCATATCACATGCTTCCTTAAGTTAAACTGTAGACTCCTGAAGCAAAGTGCTTACTCTTTGAGTAGTTGAAAGCAAATCCATTTCAGTTCTTTGGCGCGTCTTAGATTCTTTACACAGTTGTTTAATAAAACTTTCTGTAATCTCTTCCACATAATCTTTTGCAGCGGACTTGATCTGAGTTATACGTTGTTCAAGCACGAGCTTTTGCTTTTTTGATTCATGTAATTCATCATATAGCGTGCAATGCCGTCTTCTCATTTCGTCAATTTCCAGCTTTTGTGTAGCGAGAGTCTTCTCAATTTCTTTCCTCTCGCTAAACTCACGAAGATATAAATCTTCAGACTCTTTAATCTACAAGGAAAGTTTGATCATGCTTAGTTCACCAAAAGGAGAAATTAATTTTAACCAGTTGTTTAAAGTTATGCGATTGTGATGGTCAGAGGAGCTACTCTGTCACTTTATTACACTACAAATAATTCAAGCTACCTTGTGAACACATAAAACAAAGCTTACTCTTTTAAGCGCTGAAAGTAGGTCCATTTCAGCTTTGCGAAGTTTGTTAATTTCTTCATCATCTTCACCCTTCAGTATCTCAGCGTTAGTGCATGGATCGTGAGGTTTATGGTACAATTCTTCTTCTGCACTTGGTTTGTCTTCCTATATGATGTTTAATTCGTTTGGTTATTTAGTATTTGTTGTTATCATTCATCATCTAGTACAGGAATTACATACCCAATCACAAGTTGATGCTGACTTCAAGTAGATATTATCACAATCATGACTTGGAGAATGCATTATTGGTGTTAGTTCATTTGTACCAACAATAGTCGCAGGTAGAGTTGTGAGTCCATAGATGCTGATGGCATCATCAGCTCTTGATGATCCATATACTGTCATCCCCAATCTGGATACATCATTATGATGAAAAAACAGCATGTCTACTTTAAAAGTTGTAAAACATAAAATGGCCGGTTGATTTGTTGGTTCTATATAAGTTTTTTAAATATTTCTGGGTGCAAATAATGTACTTTACAAATTAATTTGTAATGGCATGGAATTTATTTGTGGACCATGCCTATATTTCATGTTATACAACTTTGCAAACTACGTATCAGATCTTTCAGGCTTTTGTGCTACAAAGCAATATGACATTGTGATTCTGTAAGCAAACAATAAATTTGTTCAAAAATTAAGCCAAAAAACCCAGATGACTATTGTGAAAGAATGAATTAAGTTTTAATTAACATATTTAATATAGCCACCTCCGAAAAAGTATTCCCAATCAGTCATTGTTGTTGCAGTCAATGAGCTTGTAGTGCCGTTGGAGCCTGATGCTTCGTACTCCAAATCAGTGAGTTCCACTGATTTCAACTGCTTTGAAATGCTATGCGTTGTTCCCAGTGGTGCCTTTCTTCGTGGAGATGATGCGGGTATTGTAGAAAGGTTTTTGTTAGCTCTCCTGAAAATTTTCATATGCATGCTAAGTGAGTCTTCAGCTATTTGCAACGCTTTACATACTTCAGTACCTGCAAATATTCCTAACTTGAACGAGCAGAGGTAGAGTTCTGGTTGAGAACACTGTAAACTGGCCTAATAAACTTCAATTATTCATTTGGCAATATTCCTAACTATTTGCAGATATGGAAATCTGAAATGATACTAAAAGTTGAGCCTGACCAGGTACAGATCAAATGCCCTTTACAAGTAAACCATATCTTGCACGATGGCGCTGCCGTCTTCATCAACTCGAGTGCTGTCCTTGAATTTGGTGTGTTCATTTCCCTACAGTTTGAGAGTTTGGTGATGTTCTTGCTACTCATTTGTCATCATAGAAGTCCAATACTGTCATCTTATTACTCGGAATAAGGACATTGAGAACGCTAGATTTGTTAAGCGTGACACATACTTTGAGTAATGTTGGTCTGCAGCTGCTCCCATGACAAGCTTGGTGATGCTATGACGGGCAATGAGTTCGTCAAGTCCTTTAGCAACACTGTCCATCTCAATTATTACTTTCTCACAACCAATCTGGAACAGTAGAATTTTATGTTCATGTTGTCAAATTCATTTATCGACGCTGCTGGATTTCTGTTTGATTCACGAGGATGGTACAACTTAAGTAGTGATGCAAGAAAGTGCACCTCTTGGTTTAGCCGAAAAAAGAGAGGGAAAAAAGAGGCACACGTTGAGATCCTCCCTGGTGCACTTTGCTATGAGAACAAATGCATCCAGGTTCTTCTCTGCCTCTGCTCGCTTCAGTCTTCTGTATTCGTTTATCTCTTGTGGTTTCACACTGGCATTATCCTTCACTAGAAGATAACAGAAAAGCACAAGCTGATAAAACGGTAGGAGATATGGTGTTTTGTGGGTATATGGATTTCGGATTAACTCATTTCGCTGTTGGACTGTAGTTCTCAGTTTAAGGGTATCCGAGGGTTTTACCGAAAACAGATGCAAATATTTCTGCAAATCCACCGCAAAAAAAAAGAAAGAAAACAGATGCAAATATTTTGTGCATAAAAATATGCAAACATTTCTGCTCATCACGCCAACCTTGTTCCAAAAGTTGATGTTGTCGCATAAATGAAGAAGAAAAGAGGAAACCTCGAGGTTGCACAACAGTATCCCGTGCATCTCAACAATGCAAAATAAAGGCATGCCAAATCACAGAAAAACGTTTATAAGGGGAGAAGTAAATTACCCATGGCGGGCGCTTTCACAGGGATATGAACATGGGCTATCACGATCTTGCACCCATCCGTGGCCAAGTTGTGCAGCGCCCAGAGCAAGGTGCTCTCCCCGTCGCTGAATTCTTCAGGCACTGCGACGAACACCTTGTCCTCTGCCTGGGCAGGCGTTCTCTTCTCGTCCGGTTGTAGGGAGCCCTCCGACGAGCTGGGGCTGCGCCGTGCGCTCCGCGGCGGCTCAAACATGTCGAGTAGTAGTCTACTGTATCCCTCCATTCGATGCTCTTTACTATCAGGAAGCCAGTCGCACTTTGCCCGGCAGCTCTTCAGAAATAGAGGCACATCGGTTGCGTGAGTGCTCTGGTCGTTTCTCAAGTGAGATCAGTGGAAGATGGTGAATGGGACGTGCGGAGCCAGTCGTGTATCAGGTCAGTACTGAATATACTTGTTGCATTGACCCACCGGATACACAATCCGAAGTCGCCGAGACGGTGCAACAAGTAACTACGAGTCGTGCTGACGCGAGAACATATAGGAAAGTATATGATTTGCGTGTGGTTCCATCGGAATGAGTTAGAACCACCAAAACAACTATGTCATGTTCTAGAGGTCAGCGAAGGTTAGGACTTAGGAGCTGCAAAATTATCCTCATTGTCCATGAACTACCGAGTCTAAAAAGAAAAGGTGAATTGCAACAAAACATCATTGTTTGACCGACATTCTTTAGCAACATGGGCTGCACCATAAGTAGGCCTCCACGGCGATTTGTGGGCTCATCGAGTCCAGATCAATGCAGCCTCATAACAACTGCTGGGCCACCGGGCCGTTTCGATACCGCTCGCGCGGTATTAAGCAGCTACCGCGCGCGCACCAAAAGCGAGACCGCGTCGGCCCAATGAATGCGCGCGGCCCACCAAGGCGAGCGGGCGGCGCCGACGAGCTGCGGCGAGCAGGCATGTGAAGGCACCGACGAGCTACGGCGACCAGGCGTGTGAAGCACACGCCGACGAGTTGCGGTGACCAGGTGCGTGGAGCACACGCCGACGAGCAGGCATATTGAACATCAGCAAGCACGTCTTCTTCCTCTCCCAAACGCCATGAAAACTAGCTCCTATCAGGCACCTGCCTCCGGCTCCCCTGACCGGAACCGAAACAATTGTGCGACGCTGCCGGAACAACTGTGCGATGCTGCCGGAACAACTATGCGAAGCTGCCAGAACAATTCTTCCAAGCTACTGGAACATTTGTTCCAAGCTACCGGAACATTTGGAACAAGCTACGAGACTGTAAGGAGTAGTAGCCGGGCCGTTTCGATACCGCTCGCGCGGTATTAAGCAGCTACCGCGCGCGCACCAAAAGCGAGACCGCGTCGGCCCAATGAATGCGCGCGGCCCACCAAGGCGAGCGGGCGGCGCCGACGAGCTGCGGCGAGCAGGCATGTGAAGGCACCGACGAGCTACGGCGACCAGGCGTGTGAAGCACACGCCGACGAGTTGCGGTGACCAGGTGCGTGGAGCACACGCCGACGAGCAGGCATATTGAACATCAGCAAGCACGTCTTCTTCCTCTCCCAAACGCCATGAAAACTAGCTCCTATCAGGCACCTGCCTCCGGCTCCCCTGATCGAAACCGGAACAATTGTGCGACGCTGCCGGAACAACTGTGAGAAGCTGCCGGAACAATTATTCCAAGCTACTGGAACAATTTGTTCCAAGCTTCCGGAACAATTGGAACAAGCTACGGGAACATTTGGAACAAGCTGCCGGAACAAAACTCATCGGGGAAAGCGAAAAGGAGGGATACGGCGAGTCACTTGCCAGAGGATATCTCACGGTGGCGCGCGGCGTTGCCTTCGAAGCGGAGCGGCGCAACGCGGCAAGGGTCAGGGCAGAGCGCGCGACGCGACGAGGGAGTAGGGGCGCGCGGAGAGAGGGAGCAGGTAGGTCGCACGCGGCAAACGCGGCGTTAGGACACGGGAAGGGAGGCGTTGCCTTCGAAGCGGAGCGGCGCAGCGCGGCAAGGGTCAGGGCAGAGCGCGCGACGAGGGAGCAGGGGCGCGCGGCAAACGCGGCGTCGGGACACGGGAAGGGGGAGCACATCAGGCCGGAGGCGCGCGCGAGGGAGGCTGCATGGCGGCTGCGGCGCGCAGGGTAGCCGGAGCACGGCGGCGGCTGGACGAACAGAGGAACAAGAAGGCCGAGATTAATGGGCTGAAAACTCTGCCTGCAATCGGCCCAAACCGAGCGCGCGGTGGATCACTATCACCGCGCGCGCGGTATATAAATAGACCAGAGCCCACACCATTTCACTCTGACCAACGGCACGACTCCGGCGGCCGCAGTCGCTGTGCCCCGCCGCGCCGCACAGGCGAACACTACCATTGCCCCTCCAAACTGCCGCTTTCCGACGCGTAGCTTTTGTTGCATTGCGACCTGCAATCGCTGCCGCGCGGGATTGGCACAGGTTAGTGAACAACAAGTTCAGCATCTCCACGGGCATGCAGCTGGAGAGCACAGGCCACTGGAACACTACCATCGATAGGTTGATGGAGGGAGGATTCATCGTGCCACTGAAGCCATTTCCAGTGTCTTAGTAGCTCAATATGTCTGCTCTACAACGGAAAATCAAGCTCACGCGCCCTGTAATCCAGTCCGCGCCTAGGAAACAGAGGATTGGATATCTGGATGGTGCTTGGGCTTCAGTGGGGGATGGGTGTGTGTGATGGGGATTCGAGATTCCAGACGGGAGGGAAGGCGGAGAATGCGTGCAATGGGAATTTGATATTCCAGTCGGGAAGGAATGCGGAGAGCACGTCAGCGACGGCCGCCGGGGGACGGTCAGGGAGGCGGAGCCGATAGAGACAGAGAATGGCTATTTTGCAAATAATATTATCCAAAATAGGATCTATCTGCAAATATTTGGATCGCGACTATTAATTTCCGTAATGTGCACATTTTACAATTTAATTTAAGAAAATTTTTCCTAGGCTATTTATGTGACCTAGCTTTATTAATTCTTGGCATTTTAATAGAATTGCAAAATGTGGGTGTTACATGGCTCCCCCGGAGATGTTCCCAGAGCGGCGGCGGCGCGTCGGGAGGATGGTGTTCAGAGGCGGAGATGGATGATAGCAGCTGCTTGCTCGGCGAAGTATGCAATGGCTTAGGCTGGTTATTTTAGCATACCTAGATCCAACGGACTGGGGTGGCGGCTACCTATTTCTGTTCTTCTTCTTCAGTGTCCATTCCGACCACAGCAACCGCCGCCGTGGCTAAGTGCGAAGCCTTCCTCAGCTCTTGCTTTTGGCTGCGGGTGCACCAACCACCGTGCACTGCAGCGGGCCTCGCGCCTCGGCCGATCGCCGGCTCCGTCACAACCTCGCCGGTGTTGTCATACACTGCGCCGGATCAGGTGATGACATATCCGAGGTGAGTATGTCGAACTGTCAATTGGATTCATGTCGGAAATATTTACACTTGAAGCATTAGGCATTTGAAGAACTCCCCCATTTAGAACTCCATTTTGTCCTTCAAATCCCGATCATATTTACAAAAATTTACAGTACAAATGAGGAATCAGACATGGACGCGCTGCGCCCGCGCTTCCGAAATGGTCATCATCAAGAGTGCCGCTGCTGCTGTTGCCACTCGAGGATTGCCGAGCGGAGCGCCCTGTTCGGGGTCAGCTCGCAATGCGCAAGCTTGAGGTTCGTCATCGGTGACGTGTCGTGTCCTCTGTGAAGCCATCCCCTGATTTCTTCTCCCTCATAGGTGAACCCATCTGCCGCAATGTGTGGATCGTTCATCACCTCCTGTTCACCATTCATGAGATGAAACTTCTGAACTATACAATCTTGTCCTCACTCCGGTCAGCTTTAATCAATGTTTTAGAACGTCAATTAATCAAGACCGGAAGTAGTACTAGTAAAGTTGCAAACTAGTGATGCATTTTCATATCATATCAAGTAAATAATTCACCTGAGAGATTGGGCATACAAAATACGAAGGTGGGGTAGTGCCATCTGCCTCAGATGCTGATGACAGGCAGCTCTTAAGACGCAACTCTTCAGCTTCAGCTAATGCAGCGTCTAGCTTTTGCTGCAGCCCCCTTTTGTCTGCTTGAACCATTTCAATAAACCGCTTACTCATTGCCAGCCGCTCTTTGTGATATTTTCTAGCAGACTCTATTTCTGTTATCCGCCGATTCAGCTCTTGCTGCTGCTTTTCATTGTCTGCTTGAAGCATTTGGGCATGGAACTTGCTCGTCGCCAGCTCCTCGTCACGGTATTTTCTAGCAGACTCCATTTCTGCTATGCGCCGGTTCAGCTCTTGCCGGAGCTTCTCAATAGAGTGCTTCCTCTTCTCCGCGTCTGCTTGAATCATTTCGACGTGGAACTTGCTTGCCGCCAGCTCCTTTTCGTGAT
The DNA here is from genome assembly GCA_000970635.1 of Eragrostis tef. NCBI lineage: Eukaryota > Viridiplantae > Streptophyta > Magnoliopsida > Poales > Poaceae > Eragrostis > Eragrostis tef. Next base: position 60,006 of record LAPY01000345.1, on the reverse strand, counting down.
CTTTTCTGGCAGACTCCAGCTCTGTTGTGCATCGCTTCAGCCCTTGCTGGAGCTTCTCATTGTCCGCTTGAAGCCTTTCAAGAAAGTACTTGCTCATTGCCAGCTCCTCTTTGTGGTATTTTCTAGCAGACTCCATTTCTGTTACGCGCCGCTTCAGCTCTTGCACATCATCTAGTTGGTCGTAAATCATTTCAAACCGTCTAATCATTTCTCTAACTTCTTTTCTATCCCTCAGGTATGATTCCTCGACTGCTTGCCGCTGCCACATCTCATGTTGATGCAACATTTTCCACTCCCCAACCTGTATGTTACTGAGTTTATCTCACTTGTTGCAGATGAATACGCTTTGCAATATGATTATTGAATTCTTCTTCAAATAAATATTTACCATTTGAAGAGCAGAAACTAGATCTCGTTCGGCCTTTTGGCGCTTTGTCGATTCCTCATATGCCTTTTCCCTGAAGTGCTGAACTTCGCGAAGACCCTCGTCAATCAGTAACGACAGCTTTGGAGAAGTATGTCTTTGCTGAGCTTCACGAAGACCCTCTTCAATCGGTAATGGCAGCATTGGAAAAGTTTTTCTGTCTCCTTCCCTGTCACAGTTGGCAGATGAGATTAAAGAAGTTTCATCTTCTTTTGATTGTACTTCATCATTATTAATAATTTTAAAACGCTGAAAAAATTGTCTGTATCCAGCTATTGGCTAACTTGGCATAACCTTACCTTGTACATATCAGATGTCCTTTGCAAGTAAACCATATCTTGCATGATTTGCTCGCTACCTTCACCAGTCTACATGCTTTCTTGGACCAGTTGAGATTCCAGGAGAGTAAAGCACTGGGAACATGATCACCATCCACAAATTAACAATGTTACTCCCTTTCAAAGCAATGGTTCAAGAAATTACAAACGTCAACACTGTAAAGTACATATAACTGGTATGCCCTGCTATTTTCTCTTGACCGTTACTAAGAATTTATCTGTTGTGCATACAACGTCAGCAGTCTCTCTATTGCGATATAATTGCTAGTTTTTGCCATCAAAGCTAAAATAAACTGATGTTAACTAGCATAATGCTCAAGCATTTGTGCGGGCATCCTTTAAGCAGTAAGGTTTATTACAAGTTCGAGCATAAATTTTTCTCTTCAAGATGAACAATGAAAAGTATGGGACTCATAGAGAGCATAAAGAACTTAGGTTGTGCTTCATTACTCCATCGTAATCTATACAACAATTTAGACAATTTTAACTAGCGATATCCCTGTAGAAAACGTCTGAGAAATATGTAGTTTGCATCCCTTCCCCTAAGTACTATGAGGGTGTGATCTAAAATATCACTCTTTTATTTCATATTTGTAATAGGTGGATAAAAAGGTATGCAGTGTCATTTTACGATATTTTGCAGTTCAACGAGCAAAACATGCCATGATATACTTGTCCGTACTCTGAGTAGCGTTCATCTGCTGCTGCTCCCATGACAAGCTTGGTGATGCCATGAAGAGTAATAAGCTCCTCAAGCCCTTTGGAAACATCGTCCTTTTCTATAGTTACTTTGGAACAATGGAGCTGCAAAAACGAAATTATAGAAGGAAAAAAAATGAAATAGCGTTTCTCATGTTCTCCTTTTTTGGATGTGTTACCTGATTGTTCAGATGATTCATTAATTTGTTTCAAGTTACAAGGTGAGTGATCTCACCTTCCGTCTTGTGCACATCATGACATATTCATCTAGTTTCGCCTCTGCCTTTGCTCGTTCCTTCTTTCGATAGGCGTCGACCACTTGTGGATTCATCATGTAGTCATGAACTTCTTCCCCCACTGAAACAACATAGGGTAATTTGTTCAGAAGTGATGAAATTAAAAGAAGAAAAACTTATCTTGAAGCAGTAGATGGAGAGAAATTTGTACATCGTTACCTTTTTTATTCATTATCTATTTTTTTAGCTGGAGAGGGATTAGGCATAATCCTCTTTGACTGGGAACGGAAAACGAATTTAATTCACTTAAACAATTCTAGTGGATTAAGTGAATGATAGTACAAATGTGAGTTGATCATTGTCTTATGCGGCAACACGGAAAATCAGGAATATTATGGTACTAGCTCAATTGCTCAAAAGATCCCCAAGCCTGATTTGTATTTGACGAAATTCCCGTGAAGTTTTGCGTTCTCACTCGGGAATTCACATGACACAAACGGAAGTCATGAGAGAGATTCGGAAGAGAGGGAGATAGCGTGTCAATGGTTACTTACTCACGGGGATGGTCCGCGCGGGACAGTGGACATGAGCTATCACGATCTTGGTGTCCTCGTTAACCAGGTTCTGCAGCGTCCACAGCAACGTGCTCCTCCCGTGATCCTCGTCGACGGCCACGTACACCGTGTCCTCCAAAGCAGGGCTCCCCGGCGTATGAACCCCACCGGCGCGCTCCATTCCAGCCGCTGTGAGCAAGGAGACAGGTGAGCTGGAGGATAGGCGACTCCACTTTGAGAATTGCCAATCGCTTTCCTTCGATGATGCAGCTTTGCGCGTTCGCCGGAGCAGTAGAGAAGGAAGACGTGAGCAAAGAAAGTCAATTGCAATGCGTCCATTCAGTCATTTGGTCTCCACAAAACGCATTTAGAATTTTATTTTAGTTTCGTACAATACCGGTAAGCTCCTACCTGCCAGATAAAAAAACTGAAGTGAAACTGATGTTGAATCGAGAAAAAGATCTGCGCTGAGGTAACAGTTAGCGACCCGATACAGTTGAAGAATCAGACATGGCGCTGCACACGATTCCGGAAGGCAGAATGACCATCATGTCGAGTGCTGCTGCCGTTGCCGGTCGAGGATCGCTGCCCGGTTTGGGGTCAGCTGGTGGTGCGCGAGCTTCATTTCGTCATCGGCGTTCCCGCTGTCGAACCACTCACCGATCGAGCGCAATCGAGGTCACGCGACCCCTGATTCATGCCATGCCGTTCCCTCTGCGGCCCGCATGCCGTCGCTCCGGCCCCGCTCGACGCAGCGGGCGTCGCTGCTGCTGCGGCTGACTGGGTCGGAGAAGCAAACACGAAGGCGAACCAGTAGCTTACCCCCATCGACCGGTTGGCGGAGATGCATCGTGTCATGGCCGCCATCGTATCACTGAGGTTCCAGCCGGGAGGGAAAGCGGGGGAGGACGCCGGGGACGACTGACAGCGGACCGCCGGGAGGTGGCGCCGAGACAGAGCAAAAGCAGGGGTCAGATTGAAAATAATTCGACCAAAATATGGACCACTTTGTAAAAGTTCGGATCGCGATTATTAATCGCGATCCAAATTAGGGTCTTTATGAAAATATGATCGCGATCCAAAGTAAGAGGCCCGTTTGTTGCGCGCCGCCGGCGGCGGCTTCCCCCAGTTCCGTCGCCATCCGTCCCTTGCGAGCTCCAGCTTATTCGCGCTCTGATCCGCCTCCTCCTGATTCCCTTGCGAGCCACTCACGGCCCTCACTCCGCCGGAAATGCCCCAGCCGCCGCGGCGGCGCATCGGAAGACCGGCGTCCAGAGGCGGCGAGGGATAAGAGCGGTGTCGTCACACACTGTGCCGGATCAGGCGACGACATATGAGCGGTGAGTACATCGTAAATCGGACTCAATTGAAAAGATTCACATTGGAAGCCCAAGCGCGCCATGTTCATCAAGACTGAATTTCCCCCCTTTTTTTCATGTTTGAACACCTTTTTGTCTTCAAATCTCAATCATTTTTACACGATTTACAGTTGAAATGAAGGATCAGACATGGATGCGTTGCACGCGAGCTTAACAAATGTTCATCATCACGAGTGCGGCTGCTGCTGATGCTGTTGCCACTCGAGGATGGCCGAGCGGAGCGCCCTGTTCGGCGTCAGCTCGCAGTGCGCGAGCTTGAGGTTCGTCATGGGGGACGTGTCGTGCCCGCTGTCGAACCACCCCCTGACCGCCTCGGCCTCGTACGTGAACCCGTCCGCCGCGACGTGAGGGTCGCTCATCACCTCCTGGAAGATTGGGCACACGAAGTAGGACGGCGCGTGGGCGTCATCCGGCGAAGTATTGAGCGCCGCCGGCCGCCCGGCGGTGAGTGAGGCGGCCTTCATTATTGGCTCCACCACCTTCCACACCTCCCCGGCAAGGTCCGGCCGG
>LAPY01000345.1:28353-39556 GCA_000970635.1 Eragrostis tef | reverse complement strand
GTGGTGGGCTCGTGCCACGGCTGGCTCGTCGTGCTCGACCCGGACGCCGCCCACCTCGCCGTCCGCAACCCGGCCACCGGCCACGCCATCCACTTCCCGTCGCTGCTGCCCCTCATCGCCAGCTCCTCGTCGGCGGCGCAGGAGCCCCACGTCGATGTCCACCGCGTCATCGTGTCCCTCGATCCAGCCCTACACAAGGATTTCACCGTGCTGCTGTTCCTAGCCGGCGTCACCGACCGCTGCTTCACGTTCCGCGCAGGCTTTCAAGGAATCCAATTTTGTCGACGGCGACGAAGCGTCCGGAGAAGAAGCGTCATCTTCTGCCTCGTGAAGAGACGCACGGTGGTCTACACCAAACATTCTAAAAAAGATATGACACGGGGTGCCATCCTCATATCGCCGTACCACCCGTTGGTCAAGGACGACAGCGGCACGACCATACCCGTCGAGTCCGAGGTGGGCTGCGAGTGGCGCATAACTCCTTTCTGCCCACACGAGGCGGCCGCCCATTTTGCCCGATCTGGGGCGCAGGTAAAACCCGCTTTAGTGGAGAGAAAGGAGGAGCCACCGGCGAAAGTCTCGTCGGGGCATTTGCGGCCGCTTTGGGTGGTGCCTAACTTGCTTGGAGTAGAGTCTCGGAAGAAGAAAAGAATTTCCACAGCATTCTATGACATTTATATATAGGTCGGGTCGATGTAGCACAAGCACGAGATACATGCAGTCATCAAGATCATTTTGGCATGAAATCATAATTCCTTTATATAACGGTCAAAGCAATATGTGAAGTTATGAGGAAGCCACATATGAATGGATATATTCAAACATTGTGAATTTCTGACGCCTGTGAAGGCTTGGTAGTGATGGGTGCAAGTGTTGATCAGAGGATCCCGCGCATACAATCAATGAATTTAAAGTCAGTTTTATTGAATTGTGAGCAACAGATATCCCCTCACTATTAAAAAGAATTACCTTTGTTTCTGTATATAAGAATTAAAATACAAAAAACAATGACACCTTTACACGCTCTCTGAAAGAGAATTCACCTATCACCTTTGTACTAATGGTACAAAATTTCTATCGCCTAGATGTAAGACAACCCAAAAATGTATTTGTACAATGCATACATTGTTACCAAGGCCCAAAAATTGGATGGCATAGTAATAACTACAACTAAATCCTAAAGTCAAGCCATTTCAGAAGTTAGTTCGAAGGATTAGCATAACAATACAAGTTCTTTACTTCCAGTATTGTTGCACCTCGTTCTTTCATTTCATGATCAAAAGCTCTTTGCCGGAAGCTCTTGTTCTGGAAACATAATTGTTTTGAGAAACTCATAGGACGTGAAAAAGATAGCGCCTTGAGATATATAAATCGCCAGCCTTGGAGTCAAACCCCTGTGAATAAACATGTTGCTTGGTAATTTGCATACTTATGATATGACTTTTTTTCCTGAAGGGATAAATAATAACGCGAGTAAAAAGCATTGTATGTTTGTACCTGTAAAGACCACGCACACCTTCTTGCTGAAAAATTTCTCTTAGTGCATGAAGAACTCCCTCGTATTTGCTAGTAGGGATGAGTGCCTAATAAATACAAAGGAAACCAAGTATTAGTTTATGTGTGACATAAACTTTACTTTTAAACCTATATATAATATATGTGCTTCACAGCTGAAAACTGAATCATGCCTTGTCCATGATCATGATGCTATTAGCAAAATAGTCAACAATATATGATAAACATCACTATTGGAAGTTATACCTGCAATTGTACCCGTGTCTTGACAACATCAAATGGTGTTGTAAACAAAGCAGCAGTCGACCCAGCAAGTGCCCCACATAAAAGCTGAAATAATCAAGCTAACTAATTACTGAAATGGTCTCTTGTATTTGAGATACCAGAATGGATCAATCACCACATGCAACTAGCACATTTGTGCGTGGCACTCTACTTAGACATACTTCAGTTCTGAACAACGGAAACATAAAAGATACGTAAGATGGTTTATCAAGGTAAGGTTCAGAAAACTAACCGTCTGGCCAGAATCGAGTTTGGCATTAGCAGGTTCTGATTCCAAAAGAAGCTGCTTCAGACTCTCATAGGCATAAAACTGTAAATTCAAAAAAGGATCATGTTCTTAAACACCAAAAACATTTCCAAAGAAAAGCTAAAATTAAATTATCGGACTTGAATGTAATTGTTAAATTATCCAAATACCTTTAATATGGAATGTGGGATATTTCTGCAAAGAACAGCACCCCACCCAGTATATAATGAAGCAATGCCGCCCCTTCGAAGGCATCCTACTAGAGCATTCCTGAAAGCATAAAACTCATATTAGTATATTGCTGAAGCATTCCTTTGATATCCTGCTGAAGAATTCTTTGTGATTTGAAACCAGCATATTTCTATTTTTCTCGCTATTTATTAAGCAAGAAAAGAAGCTTCTAAACAAAACAATGAATGGATGAACAGCAAGGGAGAAAATAAATACCAGCAATTCTGATACTGGGACCCCACTTGCAATTGTTGTTTTATGTATTCACTGGGTGTAAAAACAAATGATGTCGCAATGCTAGAACAACCACCAGCAGTGCAATGTGCAATTGAATGATATTCCTGCAAACATGTCAATGTAACGGTACCGTCAATATTTCGAGAAATAACAGCGTAATGAGTTTGATGAGGAATATAAGAAAATTTACATTGGAAAAATCGAAGTGATATCACCTTTGGCAACACAGGCAGAAGATTACCCTTGACTATTTCATATGTAAAAGTATAAATTGCTGAAATGGGTGCAGAACAAGCAAGTTTGCTAGCAAGGCCTCCATACAGTCCCAGAATGCCTGTAGAAGATATTTGTCAAACACTAAAATATTAAAGTACATGATATTTCTCAAAGGGTAACTGTACACGAAAACAACTAAATTTGTAGAGATTGTTACCATTGAACATTACCTCTCTCAACAAGGATGCGCCTTAGTGTATGGTAGAATGAACTTTGTACAGAACTGTTGGCCTGAATTAATGTTTTCACTGTATCAACTGGATGCAAAGAAACACTGACTGCTGTCCCAGCTAAGGCTCCTGCTACAGCATGCCGGTTCATAGTAACAGGGCCATCAAATCGATGCCAAAAAGTTGCTTGAAGCGCTGTTGAGCGCTTGTCTACAGATTGCTGCTTATACATATCATCTCCATAAACATATTGATCTGCATTTGTTGCATCAACATCAGAATTATCCACCAGACAAGATGTGCATGTCAAATCATCAAGATGAACCTCTGTACATGCCTTACTGTAAATCTGATTGCCTGCCATTATCGTAGTCTCTTTGACAGTTTCCACTTGCTGAATTGAGCAAGCTGACATTTTAGTATCTGCTTGAAAAATCTCTAGGCTAGATTTAGTATCATGCACAGAACTTTCACAATCATGTGCAGTACCAGCTTCTTCATTTGCAATGGTGCATAGCTCAGCAGGCACGCTTCTTAATTGACTGGAATAATTATCATTCCTAATGCTCATATTGGTGGAAGCAGCAAAAGTCACCGTACTCAAGCTTCTTTCGCTACTTCCAGAAGTCCCAGATTCTGTCCTTTCAGTTTGCATGGAGTATGTATTTCCAAATGGCAAAAACTGTGCAACCCCAACCTTATTGATGGAATACATAGGTCTCCATGTGGGAGAAGCACCAACAACACTACTGAATGATGTCAGCATTAACATCTTCTTTACTGAACTGAGATCTTCATAAATTGTTTTTGGTGTTGAAGAACAGTTTTGAGATATCAGACCACTTGAGGTTGCTTCGCAGAATGGTGTCAATATGTGTCCTTGTTGATCCCTGCTAAAGCACACAGGGTCTTCCCTGCTTGACGCCCCATGACCATTAGATCTTTGAGTTGTGCAAGATGATTCTGGATCGCCAATAAGACTCCAGATCCCTGTCAATGCTGACACAAACTGGGGGGTGGTTAATCTTCTATCGGTATTGGTGCTGCCAGCTTGAGGACTTTGCCTTGCTTGGTGATTGGCATCATGATCCTTAGTAAGCAATGCATCTGGCCCGAACAACTGGCTGTCCCCTAATGAAATCCGGTGGTAATTGATTGTTGATTTTGCGGCCTTTGAAGTTCGAGTTGAGCTCATTTTCTAAGAGCTCGTACAAAGGTATTGAATCACAAAGGGGGCATATTCAAGCAATCAGCTGCTAGAGATCTGCAAGTTACAATAAATGAACAGAACAAAATTTATCCCAATGAAGTGGTTCCGACATTTTTATAATGAGGGTCATTTGAATGACTAACAGAACCAATAAGCTAGCACGTAGTAGCAACCAACGTGAAACACAACACCAGCGATAAGAAATCCGTAAACGCGACCAAGCAAGTAAAAATCACACCAACTAATGCAATAGTAGGATCTTAAGTCATAGAAAAAACAGAGGCAACTTCATGTAGGTTCCGAATCCTAGCTAGTGCTTCACTATTCGGGGCACTTTCGTCGAACACCCTGTACGAGCAAGACGACGTGGTTGCTGCAAAGCACCAATAAGCTCCAAACCTACGCGCTTTCCATCCAATAGTAGCTCAGAGAATCGATTAGATCAAAGCATAGGCATTCGAGCTTGGATCAGTGGTTTCTTACCTCGAGATGACCGGGAATCCGCGAGCTCCCGTCGGTCGCCGGCCGTGCCTCACAGAAGCGAAGAGGAGGAGAAGGGTCGCTCTCCGCTTCTCCTCCTCCTCTAATCGCTAGTAGAGGTTTGTGGCGTCGCGGGTGCTTGGAGCTGCAACGGCAGCCGCATCTCAATCTCTTCTTTGCTCGTCTTGCTCGCTTCTCCAGCTGGTTCTTTCGCCGCCGGCCGATGCGCTCCGCCCGTAGCTGGGCTTGGGGCCTTGGGCACAGCGTCTTCGGCTCTTCCCAGGCCCCGGCCCCAGGCACGGAACGTGTGGGACGTCCGATGCAAATCCGACGGCTACTCGAAACAGCCAACTTGATGGGCCGGCTTCAGCCTTGGCAGATCCTGGCCTGCCGCCAGCCCAACGTTTGAGTAGCCAGTCTATTTTGATTTAGAACTGGGATCCAAATTCGTAAAAGTTTGTTTAATTTTGAACTATATATAATATGAAAGTTCGTAGAACATTTTGCACACGCTTTCTATATCTTTACAATGCCATACAAATATGACATTCTAATTACTCTATAACCAACCCGAATCAAGTTCAGCATATGCACTAGTCCTAGATTTTAACCAGCACCCACTGTAAGATACTGATCACCCGGCCTAAACATCCATTCTCACAGTAGGCTAGCCACTTCATGGCATTGTCATGCCTCCAAGCGCTTAAATTTTCATGTCAGTTAATAACAAGGACTGGGAAAACTGCAGGCAGTAGTAATGACGGAGTTTCAGTTTTGTTCACAGACACTTCCTGCTCGCTGCCCATCGTCCGATCGAGCGCACAAGAAGAAGAGGAACCTCCTCCAAGGGATGCTCGGCAACGTGAAATTTAGAAACGACCTGTACACGGTGCATGGCTGCCTCGGAGGCAAGGAGCACTGCGTGCAATCCATTGACTGTAACTTTACCTGCATTTTGTTCAACATACTCAGGTCATTACTATTTGTTCCTCTGTCAAAACCTTCAGATGCTTTACCGATCAATGTGACCATACGATATGGATATGTTCAGTCATGCGCACTTACGTGGGAGATGAACTTGATGCCGAGCTTGAGCGCGCCCTTGTAGGTGCCGTCCTCGAGCACGGTGTTGTACAGCGCGGGCTTCATCTGCAGGAAATCTCTCTCGGTGCCCTCTGCGATTATCTCACCAACGTAAACCCTGCAAAACACCAACACGTAGCTGATTAAGATCGTTGCAAGTGTGGTGTGTCATCTTTACGAAAATTGGATTCACGTGACTCACGTCCTTTGTTAATTCTTACTACCTAGTTTCGCCAATGGCGCTGTCTTGAGAGAACTTATCCCTTTCCATGACGGTCAGTGTAACCTGTGCCAACTCCTCGCATTCGGCTGCTGACAATCGGAATCTGAACTTCTCGTTCCACCAGATCTTCTTACCTCTGCCTGGGAGAAGGGAAAATCACCAATTGCAATTCCATGAGAAGTAAATCTCTCGCACTCTAGATCAGAACTTGTTGTTAACTGTACACTACAATTCGAACAACGATGCCCTGCAGAAAAACTGATGAGGAATTGGAACACAAACCTTGGGTGATCTTGCTGGTCACAGTTTGGTCACCACACTGAATGGTCACGTAATGCATTTTAGATCCTGCAGAACAAAATAAACTATGGGATGAGTTCACTTCATTTGTGCTGTGAGATCTGAAGTTCACTGAAATAGGATCGTCGCCACACACGTCGTGGATGGTGATGAGCGTGTTTCAGGCCCTTGGCACTGACCAGCAGAAGTTCCAAAACTCCTTCCCTCGTCTCCATGGAGCCGGGGCTGGAGAACAGAATGGGCTTCTGAGCACAAATATAACACGACGGGGAGAGTTACCCCTATAACTTTGCAGGGAGCCGTTAAGCTTGAAGAGCCATCAAACGCACTCAAAACATGAGGAGTTTCAACAGTTCAACGAGGAAAACGCCCCAAGCCTTGAATGAATCGAGGACCACCATTCTTATGCGTGTTAACTCTAATTTTTAGGTACGACATTTATGACGTCATTAACTTACTATTCTGGTGTGGTCTACTGTCAAGTACTCTATGCCATTCGATCCCTAGGTTGTGCCTTGTGCAGTTGTGCGTCTCGTCTCATGCCGTTCAACAAGCAATCAAGCATTACATAAGAATGAACTAAAACACCGCTCTGACGGTCTGACCTACCTGGGACGCCGACGCAAGTCCCAAACATTTCACCACTCGCACGCGCAGAGATGGCCACTCCGACCGCCGCCGTCGACACAGCCGGCTCTCCTCCTCCCCCGTCGACGGAACCCTTGGCCACGGCCGTACCGGATCAAAAGGTTGTTTATCCTGTTATTCTGCCAGATGTGAGACCGCCCGCGCCGGCGCTCGCGCCACCACCACCAGCAGCGATGGCGCCGGCGCCGGCACCAGCACCACCACCACCAGCAGCGATGACGCCGGCGCCGGCACCAGCACCACCACCAGCGCCGGCGCCAGCACCAGCGACGAGGAAGCGGAAGCTGGAGGACTTGGGCTTTCACAACTCCGATTACTACAAGATCCGCGCCACCATCGCCGACCTGCGCGTCCGCTTCGTTCAGGTTAAAAATCCTTTTAAAAACTGCCTTGTTTTTCCTCTGGAAAACCTAATTTTTTCGCTAAAATTAGTTTTTGTGATTGTCTGGACAAAGCAAAGTTGGTCTCATAAGGTAGTACTTCTGTCAATATGTGGGTTCGTGCAAATTCCAGGCTACAAGATTGCAGAGAAATCTATCAGTGAACTCTCATGTATTTTGTAGTTCTGTGTGCAGTGTAGTTTCTCTTGTTATGAATCTATTTTGAATTGCTCTACATTTATTTATTTTTAGGTTGCTCAAGCCACTGATTTCCGCAACTGTGATGCCGCTACTGAGATTCTGAGAGGTATATATACAGAACCTAAATATCTATCTTGTTAACGTAATAATAGTAATTGTTCCGTTGAAGGGATTGAGCCAATCTAGGTTTGGGAAAGAAAAAGAATAACCCTTTGTTGGATCTGTAATCCAGAGTTCAAGCTCTATATTACTCCACTCAGTAGTACTCTTCATGCTATTCCTCTCACTTTCTATGGCGAGGAAAGCCTACCCCAACTTGCTTGGTACAAAAGGCTATGTTGTTGTTGTTTCTATGGCGAGGCAATGGATGACCCAGCAGTACCCCCAGTGCCATTCAAATTGCTTTTTTATGCGAAGCAGTGGATGTGGAATTTTGTCGGCCGTTGAGGTCGAAATTATCCTTTCATCCCTGATCTTTGGTTGGTACTGGTGGGAGACAAGGAGGGTGGACTCTTAGATCAGCACCTGGGTTGCCGGTATGTGTGAGCTAGGAGCTCCCAAAGAGATTACCAAGGCTGGGCCTAGCCTACACATGGTGATGCAATCTTGTGATGGGGAAGCCACATGTGGTATAAGTGGGAGTGAAATACAGGCTGGGGATTTGAGTGGTTCGCCGGCGGGAAATTGAGTCTCTAGTGTTTATGGAGGAAATAGTTTAATGGGATAAGCGGAACTAGGTGGTTGATCCAACTTATTTCAACTTCTGGGTTCAACGATTTCCAATCTGCCAGTTAGGAAAGGAAAGAAAACCCTAAATGTTTAATGCTCTTATCATGTAAGTACAATTTTAGTAGACGACTAGTCTCTAGTGTTTGCTACTCCCTCCGTTTCACATTATATGTCATTCTAGAGTGTAAATTTTTTTCTCACATAACATGTCATTCTCGCCTCGTAATACAACTCTTCCTCCCTCCGGAGTAGTTGGTAGTCAAAACTGTGTACAGGCACGTGTGTTCTTGATTGTATGAAGGGGGATGCAACCCTTGATTTCTACCAAATTGATACAAATTTTACTCTGCATTGCGAGCATGGGTGCCATAGTTGGCGAAGTTTTGAGCCAGTCTTTCCAGAACTGTCATGTCAGTTAGCCGGTGTAGAAGGAAACCGAGTGAAAAGACTTGATACATTGCAGTCTGCTCTTCATTTGCTGGTTGTATATTCAACGTTTCTTAGTCTTAGGATGCATTTATTGATTAATTTTGTTGTGAATAACTTCTTTTGTTGATTTGCCGCTAGTTACCCTTGATTTACTCAATGTTACAGTCTTGCTTATGGCAGCATGTCATCAATTTTTATTTATTTATTACCTTATGATTTGACATGCATGTGGTTCAAAATCTTGCACACAAACAAATGAAATCCAGGCATTTTTTATCCTTCTCTTAAATATGTCTATTGTGCAATATCGTTCTAAGTGCTCAGCAGAGCAAGTCGTGCATATTACATTCCTCGCTACTATGCTAATCTTACAATATTGCATATTATGTGCTTCGACACACTGGGGAATTTGTTTAAGTAACTGGCAATGATGTTTGTCAAACTCTAGTTTAGATTGAACATAAGCCATCAGAGGTCTCGTGTTCGGTTCAGGATGTACATTAGTTTGTGGAACTGGCTCTATCTGACATACATACGCTTGTCTTGTGTTTCAGAAATAAAGGTGGTGATGGAACTATCCAAGAAAATGAGGCTCAACCTCGGTGCTATTTCTGCACCTGTCAAACCATCAGAGAAGCCTCCAACTGTACCTGTGAAGGACCTGCCTATGAAACCACCAGCGAATCCTTCAATTGGAGATGTGAAGGATGTTCCTGTGAAACCATCAGTGGAGGCTTTGGCTGGACCTGCTGGACCTGCGAAGGACGAGCCTATGAAACCATCGGAGGAGCCTGCAGCTGCAACCATGAAGGATGAGCCCATGAAACCATCGGAGGAGCCTTCAGCTGGAACCGTGATGGGCGAGCCCATGAAACCTGCAGAGGAACCTTCAGTTGAACCAGTGAAGGACGAAGCCACTGGGCCAACTCCACCAGGAGAAAATAATCAAGCTCCTAAAGTAGCTGAGACTGCACTTCCTCCAAGCAATGAAAGTGCTGATGCACCGAGCAAGCATGATAACTCGGAGAGCGCAGCAGTGCCGGTGGAAGAGTAAACTGCACCCGGAGACGGCAGATTGCCCTAATAAGCTGCTCGACAAAATTGCAGAGACAACCCATGTGGTTAGCGGATCTGCTATCGGCTCCAACTTTCATGCCTCACTTGGAGGCAAAACAGTTAGTGGGTTTATTATAATCGAGAAAGAGTAGCGGGCGCGTCGTCAAGCTCTAATAAGCTAAAATGTTGCGTTCACATTCATCATTCTGAGCTGTACATCATTGTTGAATCCTCGATTGATGATTTAGTTATTATATACTAGAAACCGTGTAACTGGATCATACATCACATTCTCCTGTGTAATCTGTGGTATGAACTATTAGTCAGACATTCTTGGGTCAACTTATGATTAATGTTGCACTCCAGGTTCCAAACTATCATTCACAGAAATGGATATTGAGTTTTCAGCATGTGAGTGTCTGCTGGGACCATCGTTTAGCACAAGCATCCAAAAGCTTCTGCATTGTGCATGCCACCACGGAGGAAGTCCTCGTTGGTGCTCCCTTGCAAAGCGCAGAGGTGGATGAGACCAGGCCCGTAGCAACCAGAGATGGGGCCTGGCCAGAAAGTGCGCAGACGAGGGCCGGTTATTTGTCCAAGAGGAGTTTCTCAAAAAAAAAAAAGTCCAAGAGGCAAGATCGTGAAATGCCCGCGGCGCGATCGGTGCTGTGCCTCCAGGAGTGCTAGCGTGTTACTGATCCTGCCGTCGATGACACTGTGCATAACTCTTTCTGATTCAAAACAGGGGCATCATGGCAGGAAAACTCTGTACAAATAAACCGACTCTTAGTCACGTCACGTGAGTACGTGACTAACTTGGGCTCCGACGACCGAACATGTCGGACAACATGAGAACGAAAACGAAGCCATGCTGCAGATGCCATGCACGCACGACATGAATTTCCCATATTAAGACTTGCCAAATATAGAGCATTTGAAATTTTCAAGTGAAGCTTCCGATATTTCGCTAAGCACAGCACCCTACTATTACTCCACGATCCAGGTTTTGCGCTGACGGAGTAAACCCGTCATCAAAGGGAAATAAACCGACCTACATTTACGTCGCCCCCATATTATTTTCCACGATACAAAACCAAGATAAATCCGGAAGCCTCGGGTCCCATCTGATCTCACAAGGCACAATTCCATCTAAGCGTTAGCTTGCCGATCATCCAATCCCGCGCCTTCCTCCGGTCCACGATCCGCAACGATCCCCTTCCCGTCTCCGAGTCTCCATCCAAAACCATGGCGCGATCGGCAGGGCTCCCCATATTCGGCGGCAGTTTCGGTTCCGACTCCCGCGTCCCGACGCGTGCCGTACGTGGGCGCGCGCGCTGGTGGGTGCAAGAGGCTTCGTGCCGCGCAAGCCGGGCCCCGAGACGCGCGCGGCTCGGTTACTTCTTCCGCTGGCGTCGCCGCTTGATCATCGTACGTGAAGCGCTTCTGATCAGCCGATCGATCGGCGCGCGATCGGGGACGAGGCGCGGGTGGAGGAGGAGGGCC
>LAPY01000345.1:0-27867 GCA_000970635.1 Eragrostis tef | reverse complement strand
AAAAAAAAAAAGTCCAAGAGGCAAGATCGTGAAATGCCCGCGGCGCGATCGGTGCTGTGCCTCCAGGAGTGCTAGCGTGTTACTGATCCTGCCGTCGATGACACTGTGCATAACTCTTTCTGATTCAAAACAGGGGCATCATGGCAGGAAAACTCTGTACAAATAAACCGACTCTTAGTCACGTCACGTGAGTACGTGACTAACTTGGGCTCCGACGACCGAACATGTCGGACAACATGAGAACGAAAACGAAGCCATGCTGCAGATGCCATGCACGCACGACATGAATTTCCCATATTAAGACTTGCCAAATATAGAGCATTTGAAATTTTCAAGTGAAGCTTCCGATATTTCGCTAAGCACAGCACCCTACTATTACTCCACGATCCAGGTTTTGCGCTGACGGAGTAAACCCGTCATCAAAGGGAAATAAACCGACCTACATTTACGTCGCCCCCATATTATTTTCCACGATACAAAACCAAGATAAATCCGGAAGCCTCGGGTCCCATCTGATCTCACAAGGCACAATTCCATCTAAGCGTTAGCTTGCCGATCATCCAATCCCGCGCCTTCCTCCGGTCCACGATCCGCAACGATCCCCTTCCCGTCTCCGAGTCTCCATCCAAAACCATGGCGCGATCGGCAGGGCTCCCCATATTCGGCGGCAGTTTCGGTTCCGACTCCCGCGTCCCGACGCGTGCCGTACGTGGGCGCGCGCGCTGGTGGGTGCAAGAGGCTTCGTGCCGCGCAAGCCGGGCCCCGAGACGCGCGCGGCTCGGTTACTTCTTCCGCTGGCGTCGCCGCTTGATCATCGTACGTGAAGCGCTTCTGATCAGCCGATCGATCGGCGCGCGATCGGGGACGAGGCGCGGGTGGAGGAGGAGGACCTCCGACGTATAGGCGTGGTGGCGAGCGGGCGGAGGGAAGAGGGGGAGGCCATGAAGGGGAGGCCGCCGCGGATGGGCTTGCCCTGCTGCAGCCCGCGCGCGAGGAGGACGCGGGCGGCTATAAATACCAGCTGGGGTCTCGCGCCCCCGCCCTCGCGCGCCTCGTTATTTCTCGCAGATCGACCTCCAACTCGCCGAAGGAAGGCCAAGGGCATCGTCGAGACGTCTCGACGCGACAAGACGCGACTCCGGCACCACGATCTCGTAATAAGGTGAGGCGCTTTTCCGGCTTTCGCCGCCCGTTTACACTCCGTAAAATCGCGCCGCCGATTCGGCTGCGCCGCGCGTTTGGGTTAGGGCTCGCGTTTTCCGTCGAGTTTTCGTTGTTGGAAACTTTTTCTGCTAATATTATGTGAACTCGATCGATTTTGATTGAAAGAAGAAAAAAAAACACTGCTGCTTTCGATGCCAGTTGGGATTCGATGCCTTAATTCGTCTGTAAATCTTCGTTCTTATGATCCCCATTGTTGCTCGCGACTAGTTTTTAGGATCTCCATTGTTGCTAACGACAAGTTGGACCTATGTTCTAGGTATTCTGAGTTTGGAACGATCGGCCGGACCGTGAAGAGATGACGAGCAACTTCAACCACGAAACCAATGTAAGATCAATCTCTTGCTTGACTACCCTTCAAATGTGTTCTTTCGACCATGAACCTTCAGTTCATCGCAATGATCAACTAATTGTAAACACCAGCATGCATGCCATTCAATTATTATTTAGAATTAGCAGTTTAAATGGCAGATCGCATCTGTTCTAATCTATATGCTATTCATTGCAAAATGGCCTCTAGCAAGTGGAGGATGAGTACTACGGCGAAGATGAGGACGATCTAGACGATTTCATTGTGTATAGTGATGATGACGAGGACCGGACATTGAAGAAACGGAAGCGTCAACAGCAGCAAGAGGAGGATCAGGAGGATGAAGAAGATGAGGTGCAAGAAGAGTCTTTCGAAGAAGAGGAGGAGGCTGCCCCTCAAAGAAGAGAGGAGGAGGCTCCGGCTGGGACGCAAGAAATCCTTAGCCTAAGGGAGCAGTTGAAGGAGAAAATCAGGAGGAAAAATGCAGCCATGGCTGGCACGTCGTCCGTGAAGCAGACTAGGCCGACGCCGGCCAAGGACAAGTAGATTTCTATCCTCTTATCTTCGAATGCTGTCGCGCGTTTTGGCTTTTGATGAATTCAGTTGTTAATAACAAAAACACGTGTAGATATGGCAGCTTCTTTGGGCCGTCATGGCCAGTGCTCGCCCCCCGAGTTCTCCAAGAAGGCTGCTCAACAATGATGAAAGAACTGCAGAGCGTACCTTCGAGAGTATGTGCCAGTCCTTCCGTTTGATCTTAGGCCGTCGTTATTCTTGAACTGCTCGTGGATAACCGAGCATATTTTTCCTGCAGAAAGACGTCTCCTTGGTTTCGAAAACGAAACCAGGCACAAGCAGTAATTTGCAAAAGCCAAAGATCGTTAGTGAGGTATGAGCGCCCGTTTGAAGAAATTAACAAAGCTATTAGTGTGATGTTTAGAAAATGACTTCTAATGTGGGTTTGACATTGCAGGAGAAAAGAAAGATCGACGCACTTCGAGAGAACCGGGATTACTCATCTCTGTTCTCTGATGACGCTGAAGATCCTCCAACAAAGGAGCAATCCGACAATAGGAAGCCCAATGGCCAACCTGCCAGATCACCAGCAAACGGCCACGGATTGAAGGGTGCAGCAACTGCCAGCCAAGGTAAAGCTGGGTCTCCGGGGAAGGGCCCTCTTGCTGATAGAAAAAGGACAGTTGCTACTGCTCGAAACGGATACACTACACCTGCCATGAAGAAAACCACGGGGTCGCAGTCAAATGGCCAAAAGCTGCAGCCGGCACTCAAGAGAAAGAGGCCCCAGGAGTTGCCTCCAGGTCAGAGGCAGCAGCAGTCATCTCAGGGACAGAAGCAGCAGCAGGCGTCGCAGAGTCAGAGATTTCAAACCAACGGCCACCAGCAGACTCAGAGGCCCACTTCATCTGCGCAAGGTCAGCGTTCTGGACAGAATGGATCGCCCCACGATAGAGCGAAACCAGCACAGAAACAGGTCCTTGCGTCATCAAAACTCAAGGTAACATTTCGGCCATTGCCCACAAACATATGCTTTCGCCAAACAAACATGCTTGTTGTTACACAAGGTGGTAGTAACTGGGTCAATCGTTAAGGACTACTTTTCAATCATGTCGTTTATGCATGCAGGTATCTCGTCCAGTGGAAAAGCGTGCAGTAAAAAGAAAATCCGATGATGAAGTCGATTACGAATCAATATCCAAACATATTGGAGCAATTTTCAAGTATGATATCCTGGTCGCCTTTATTTTTGGCATATAAATACTAGGATAACTGGTGCACTTTGTATTTTTGTTTAATACGCTGATGCATGTTTTACCTGTTGTGGATCAAGATGGTCATAACTTTCATTTGTACTTATTCTTTTTGGATGCAGCTACAACCGTTTTAAATATGCTGGCATGGATGAAGATGATAGTAACATGGAAGCAGATTATGCAAGCATACAGAAGGAAGAGAGAAGAAGGTACGGCCGACAAACCTTGTTCCGTATAATAACAAAATATGCCCACCATATATAGGATTTTTCATGATAACATGTGCTGATACGTTCTTTTTAATTCAGCGCAAAACTTGCAAGACAAGAGGACCAGGAGCAGCTCCGCCTAATCGAAGAGGAAGAGAGGCGTGAGCGGGCAAAGAAGAGGAAAAAGCCAGCGCTGACGCAAGAGTAGATAGAAATGGCCAGAGCGAGCCGTCTTTTTTCTTTCTCTGATTAAAAAATGATTTGTCATACGTGATCATTCAGTTGCAATAATCAAATATACGATGCATCAATGTGCGATTTCAACATTGGTCTTTGTTACCTTATTGGTTAGTGGGTCATACCTTGAAGAAGATATAAGGTCGTTTGTTCTCTCTCCCGTTCCCTCGTCAGTAAAGGCGCCGTTACGGCAGATCCAGTGTTGTGGCTAGGGGTAATGAGGTGCCTGTGAGACGAGGAAAAATATATGCAAATATCTTGTTCGGCAAGCTGATTCGCAGCCGTTTTACTGTAGCGCCTGCTAAAGAAATAACTACGAACATAAGCGACCAAGCTCATTGTTGCTACCACATTTTCCTCAGGAATGCCCAAAACCATGGAACCACATCCAGCGATACACAAACATGCTTGTTGTTACACAAGGTGGTAGTAACTGGGTCAATCGTTAAGGACTACTTTTCAATCATGTCGTTTATGCATGCAGGTATCTCGTCCAGTGGAAAAGCGTGCAGTAAAAAGAAAATCCGATGATGAAGTCGATTACGAATCAATATCCAAACATATTGGAGCAATTTTCAAGTATGATATCCTGGTCGCCTTTATTTTTGGCATATAAATACTAGGATAACTGGTGCACTTTGTATTTTTGTTTAATACGCTGATGCATGTTTTACCTGTTGTGGATCAAGATGGTCATAACTTTCATTTGTACTTATTCTTTTTGGATGCAGCTACAACCGTTTTAAATATGCTGGCATGGATGAAGATGATAGTAACATGGAAGCAGATTATGCAAGCATACAGAAGGAAGAGAGAAGAAGGTACGGCCGACAAACCTTGTTCCGTATAATAACAAAATATGCCCACCATATATAGGATTTTTCATGATAACATGTGCTGATACGTTCTTTTTAATTCAGCGCAAAACTTGCAAGACAAGAGGACCAGGAGCAGCTCCGCCTAATCGAAGAGGAAGAGAGGCGTGAGCGGGCAAAGAAGAGGAAAAAGCCAGCGCTGACGCAAGAGTAGATAGAAATGGCCAGAGCGAGCCGTCTTTTTTCTTTCTCTGATTAAAAAATGATTTGTCATACGTGATCATTCAGTTGCAATAATCAAATATACGATGCATCAATGTGCGATTTCAACATTGGTCTTTGTTACCTTATTGGTTAGTGGGTCATACCTTGAAGAAGATATAAGGTCGTTTGTTCTCTCTCCCGTTCCCTCGTCAGTAAAGGCGCCGTTACGGCAGATCCAGTGTTGTGGCTAGGGGTAATGAGGTGCCTGTGAGACGAGGAAAAATATATGCAAATATCTTGTTCGGCAAGCTGATTCGCAGCCGTTTTACTGTAGCGCCTGCTAAAGAAATAACTACGAACATAAGCGACCAAGCTCATTGTTGCTACCACATTTTCCTCAGGAATGCCCAAAACCATGGAACCACATCCAGCGATACTTGAACCAAGCACCAGGATGCTTTGTCCTGGCACGTAGGTTTGGAGCCAAATGGCTCAACATTAAGTTGTGCAAAAAGCACCTGAACACAAGGAAGCGTCCTGATGCCACTTGTAGAGATGCACTGTGAACAAACATACATTTTCTAGCAAAGAAAAATAAATGGCGCAATCATCCAATTTTGGATTAAACCTTCTAATCATACCAGCCATCAGATCATGAGTAATCGATAGGGCAAAGGTTATGAACCGGCCAAAGAAAGTTGCATAAATCCCAGCGCCAGTAGCTTGCCCTCTTATTTCCATTCAAGAAAAATGTTGATTAAATGAAAGGCAAATGGTGTATCACAGCCACCCACCAATAGCAAGAACGCTGACACACTGATGCTAAGGAAGACCGTAAGTTGGGTTGATAAATCAGAATGGAGGCAAAGTTGGGGGAAAGCGAACATGCATCCACTGCTTTTCATAGGTTGAAACATGGGTCCATCCCATCTCCTCAACCAACTGGATTTTCAAATCATAGAACTTTTTCTTTGATTCAGATTCATCTTGAATCAAGTCGTTCAGAACCTAATCAGCATGAAAACAGACAGAATCAGTACAATCTAGATGAAAGCTTAAAAAAATACAATTTATAGCGGCAGAAAGCTAAATCTGGTTTGTGTCAAACTATCAACTGATTTTAGCCGTGCATTTTTTTGGTTTTCTGAAATTTTATATCACATATACTCTTTTAGTGCAATTTGCAGATTTAATTGCAACCATCTACTTTTTTACAGCTTCCATTGAGCCGATTAATTCATCTGTATGAAAAGTACAATGGCATTGGTAGTGATAAACCTTAGTGTTGATATCACGGCATAATCTAATCATTCAATTGCAGCATGTAAAACTCAGAGCTTCATGCAAACCTCTCCTCAACTAAAGAGTTACTAACTGTAACATGTTGACTTTGTACATTTAGCAAGACTAATGAATTGTGCAACGATAATAACAAGACTAGTCAGCTAAGAGTTAATGTACAAAATGAGGCAGGCAACAATTCCATTTTTCTAGTAACATGGACATATGCTGTCGCTGAAAACGAGGGTCACTTGCCAAAAGCACAATCCAATGTCATTTTTGTGACACAAAATTATAGTAAGTATTTTATAATATGAATCTAGTGACATCAATTCTGTGTCAAATTTTTTTTGCATCATAAGTAATGTTGGTTAAATGCTTGAACTAACGAAATGAGATACACCTACTATTTCTAAACGGAGGGAGTAGCTTAACATCTTATGAACAAATTGCACAAATCAAACATTTTCCAATGCACAAACTATGTTCTGCAAAATGCCTAGAAGTTATTACTTTTCAACCTGCCAGCACCCAGCGATAGAATAAATGACGTCATCATAAAAATTTGGTAACCGCAAACCTGCCAATGATACGCACTTGCTAGGTACTCCCAGAACATACCTTCAATGCTGTGCCGGGTCTTCCACAACGTCTCTCGCGTAAGACAGTCAGAGTGCCATATTTTGCAGATTTGGCATCAACCCATTTAATTAATTCTTTGTAGTTCTCCTCGAAAACATCTTTAGCAGATACCTCAATTTTCTCGTCGGACTGCCACCAAACCCAGATTCGATACACGTTATAGACTAGAGCATTAAATGCCTCAAAGTAAGAAACTAGAATACCAATGGATGGCACGAGAATTTCACATATTGGCTGAGTACAGAGTAGCAAAACCAATATCATTACACTTTACACTTTTAATATAAAGTTTTCCACCATTAGAGTCAGGTATAAAAAATACATTTATAGTTGATCATCCATGACAAAATATAGACCCGAGCTTCTAGCTTATGACGACATGATTAACAAATAACAACAACAATAAAGCCTTTAGCTCCAACCAATGTGGTAGGCTAGAGATATAATAAACAAAAACTTACAAAGGAAAGCAAAAGAGAGGAAACATGGTTAATTATTTTTTTTCAAAAAAAACTGTGAAGGAAGATGACGCACCTTCATTGATTCAATCTCCGCCAATGCAAGACCCTTTTGGTACAGCGCATCAGCCAACTGATCCCGTGTTTCTTCCATCTTTTTCTTAAATTTCTATCAGGAAACAGGGGATTTCAGAAATTCAAAATTAAAATAACAGCTGGTAAAATTTCACAAAAGTTGGAAAAATCATAAAAATGTATTCATCTATTTACCTGTGCTTCTTCGTCCTCAGGGTCTGAATTTAGAGATAAATACTTTGCTAGTTCCTCTCTGTCAATACTGTCCACAACCTCATCAGCGGCAGCCACAACCTAATACCAAGTGACAAAGTTAAAGCAAAGTTATCTTCTTAGATACAGATATTAATTACAAATATTGACAGCCAATTTGAAAATGGAGACCACTTATTTGCGCATGATACTAACAAAAAAGGAGTAATATATTTGAACTTTGCTTGGTAAAATTAGACATAATTTTATCCTTAATTGCCAGGCTTTAACATGAGAACGAGAAAAAAAGGGCTTTAACATGAGAAGATAATCTGTAAGAAGTATAGTTTTCCAACACTTAGAAGCATCACAATTGACTGTTGAAACAAAGGAATAAGTTCTATTCTACTGTAATTGAACATACTTTGACTATACATGCACACACTCTTTTTTCCAGTTGGTATCATTAAAAAATGAACATTGTTATGGAGTAATCATATGACTGTAATTCATGCGAAAGATATGGTAGGTCTATTGACTATGTGACTGTTGGCAAGTGCTCAACATGACAGTAACCATAATGGTTCCACAGATCTGACTGTAAAAATGGTAAACAAGAGGCTCAGTTTCTTATGAAGACATTAACTTTGTAAATTTGTTCATACTTTTCTAAGTTCAGCAATTGGACACAAGATCCATCGCTCACAATGAGAAAGTAAATATTTAATTACCTCTTTTTGATGGATAATCTTATCATCACCAGTTGTTTTCTGAAGTACACATTCCAAAATTTTGGTAAGCAAAGGCGTGTATTTTGGATATTCTGACTGCAACATGCCAAGAAAGGTTAAGTGAGTTGGCATTATGCAAACAATAATAATATAATTAACGTTATATGATTTACCATTTTAATACCAGACAACTGAAATGACCATTTATAGCAAGAAAATCAAGGATGAATCTTATTTTACATCTTAACTGTACTAGCTTAATATGTAAAGGTAACTAAAACTAGAAATATTATCTAGAGCTGGTTCTTCTGTATGCTACACATACCAAAAAAAGGAAGAAAAGGTAAACAAACTGTCAGTTTGATAGGAAAGTATGGACACCAGAGGTTCCTATACATTCATATAAATTATGTACCAAACAGACTTGAATGTTAATGGGTATGAGCAGAAGCTTTTACAAGAAACAAAACCCTGCACCAAGGAGTGATCCCTGGCAATACGCTATCGAGGGCATCAGCCCGTAAGTGCGGAACATTGGAACACCCTGCCCTTGGGTACCATATTGCTAGTCTAACATGAGTTACAATTGCTTATAAGCCTTGTTGACCTAAGGCGTATCACCTTTAGGTTACCCTTTTGGGTGAAGCGAGGATAAAAGCCCAAGAGAGGTTTTACACATGCACGAGTTTATCAATAAACAGAAATTTACTTATGCTCTACGGTTGACTATGGAATAAAATAAATATTTAATGAAAGGTAAATAAACCGAACAGATGAGATCAGATAAATGTTTTATTTGTCCCGATGAAAATGAAAAACCACATATTCGGGACATTACAGGAAGAATAACTATCATTGGCATCTGCATGTGCAGCCTACTTGAAGTGGTCAAATAATGGTAAAATGAACCAGATACAGCTAATCAACATTGCACACGTTTGGTTTATCCCACATTTCTAGCCACCAAATGGCACCTAAATACATTCAGTCCTTATATTTGTGTTAATATGATGAGTAAAAATATGTGAATAAAATAACTAAAGTGTGAAGATGGCAGTTCAGCAGTGACTACATTGGAGGATACTACAAAAAAGGGGACACATAATAGTTTCAAATATAAATGAAAGTTGAGACATGGTTATCACAATATTAAAAAAGAAATATATTTTGTAGTGGATATCATGAAATCTGGTACCTCTGAGTGCAAATAATTAATAATATAAATAATTAATAAGGAACATAAGTCAATGCTACCTTAAGAGAAGCAACAAGCTCCAACCAGGTAGACTTGTCATCGTCACTTTCTTGCTTGAGGTTGGAAAGAAATTTTATCTTGGTATCTCGAACCTAATCATCCAACATTGTAAAGATTGTATTACTCCTCAGAAGTAAATTGCAATAAAAAAAGAGGACCATGGTTGTTTATCAATCTGAAAGCATACATTGTATTTCCATGTCAATAGTTCGTAGCCTTCTATACTAGGATTATCACTAACAAATATATTACACTAAAAACATTTATCTAATCTATTAAAAAAAGATATTCAAAACATTTAAGTTTCACAACACACGAAAATGGATGGAGAAAATTTTATTCGATGTAAGAACTAAAAAAATGGATCCCAATAAACAACATTACTAGCAGTTAAAAATGTGTGCCAACCTCCTCATCTAACTGCTCCGATATGCTCTTTTTTCCAACTGAAACCCCCTTTTCTTTATCATCATCAACCTACAATAACATTACATTGAGTACAATGAGCCTGCAAAAGAAATATCTGAAGCACAAAATGCATTGAACATATGAGACAAAACATAGAGCTCAAAACTTATATTGGGCATAATATATCAGGACAATTTGCTGATCCTGCATCTGAATCTACTCCTGAACTAGCTATCCATAATTATAAGGATCATTACAGCAGCAACCTGGTTCAAAATATAAAGGAGGTGGCGATATACAGTTACTGACCTTTGATGGTGGAATGATATATGAGATACTGTAAGATGCCGGAGCATGTTGGTTTTGATCATCTTTCTTACTAAATGAGCTTACTGCGCCATAGGTTATGGACCCAACCAAAACAGACCCGGGTGGAGCATTCTGCAGAGCAATCAACATTTAGCAGAAAAAATAAAATCACATGACTGATAATAGTGATATCTACTCAAAATATCCATCATGAAGATATGTACCTTTGGAAGCTTTTCTCTAGATGGAGGACCCACATAGAATGCCTCAGGTTCTCTATAAAGTTAGATAACAGTTGTCAGAAAGTGTTAATTTTGTTAAAGATAGTGAACATTAGAGTAGAAAGTACCCTGGAATCAAAATAGAGGATTTGAAGGTGCCATTGCCAACTACAGAGCCATCAGGTTCAGAGTAGAAACTCAACGGAATGAAATCCTGCAATAAGATCATAACATCTGCATCAGCTCCACTGGTAATTGGTAAACATTATTTTCAAGATGCAAACAATTCTCCATGAACATGAACCCAGCCTGACTGTAAAGCCCTGTCTGGATGGGGATTGCTCTGGGAGTTTTAGAGTTGGGTAAATCTCGAACTATGGGGTCGTTTGGATTGACGTGCCCACCCAACCAAATTATTGGTTGTTGACTGTCAGTAACCAGCATGTATAGTTGGAAACCAATCAATGGCATGCCCACGTGCCTGCGCCTGCACTTGGTGTTTTCGGAGCCCATGCGATGGCGTATCAGTGGCGGTCAATTCCTCTTCACAATATTTGGTGTGCAGGCATTTGGCAGAGCGGACATGGTTGACAAGCAAATGTGGCCTAAATCCTAGAAATGTGGATCAAAAACCCATCTATTCGTATATAAATATGCCCTCAATGGAAATATTCAGGTCAACGGAGGAAATGGTAGGATATTCAACCAACCATTCTTAAGACCATCAATCAAGAAGTTCGTAGCATCTTTGTGGACATACAAACTGACACCAAATTTTTGTGTGAACCAGCAAAAAAGGTTTCTTGCTGACTACTAAAATTAAAAGAGTGGGGACATGCTTGTATCGGTGCATACTAACGATAGTACTTCTTGTATCGGTACCCTACATGCAAAACCACACATAAATGGTGGACCTAGTTGACATCTTGTCCTTGCAAAAGATATTCACAACATTACCAATTGAGCTAAACTGGTACTCAATTAACATGTATAAGTCTATGGGCCCACCCATTCCCTCCAAACATAGGAGAAAAATACATGGGCACTAGAAAGAGCTGGTTTATGACTCAAATGAGGATCTCATAAGTAACATGAGAAAGGAAAATACATGGGCTGTATGTAAAGCTGATGGTTAATAACAAATGCAAGCTCAAATGAGAGTCTCATAGAACATGAGTTGATGGGGAATCATGGAATACCTTTTTATCTAGTCTCCTCTCGATAAACAAAACCAATTGCTTGAGTTTCTCCAAGATTTGCACATTCTCATGCCTACATCATCATTGACAACATCTGACATGTTTAATTCTACAAATACATATTAAGAAAAAGATCCCAGTATTTCCATTTGATACAAACAAAATGCTTCACGATGCTTAACCACAACCAAATTACATGACTTAGTATTTGATAACTGAGAATAAGAAAAGCATGAAAAGTATGCACAGCGTATATCCTAATTTGTTTTGGTAAAAAGATCATCTCCTGTATCCAAAATATTTAGTAGGGTCTTAGAGTTTCTCTTTGAATATTGATTGTGCATAGATATAGTCATAAAAAAATTCTTTATGTTAGACAGCGATTATCAGAAACAGATAGAAAGCTAACAAATGAGAACACATACAGCAATGCTCACTAGGTGGGAAAGCTTTACCTTATGTAGAGTTGCAGTGTGTATTCGCCTTTTGAAAGTTTGACATAACTAGGGTAGACATCGCCAGAAGAGTAAACACACTGCTTAATACAAACAGAAAACATCATTAGTAAAGTACTATCGGATATATAAGTTGGTTTGAATGGGAGGTATGAGTGACTTAGATAAATCGCGGCGATGTGAATTTCGGTCCCGGTTCAGGGTTAAAAAAAAAATGGTCCTAAAACTGGATTGGGACTCTTCTCGGTAAAATCAGCCAGATCTTTACATGGGGTGCTTGGATCACAGGAAATGGAAACAGATACTTGAAACAGACCATAATGCCTTCCTTGAATTGATGACGTTCAGACAGGATTTTATGACTGGTAGCTAGCGCAAATTGGTTGTCTGAAACGTCAAGAAAAAAAGAATGGCGGGAATAACTTCCAAAACTAAAATATCATCATGGTTAGGAAGATAGTCCCACCTTATCTACGACATCTAGGGACATTTGCAACTGTTCCACTACTTCCACCCGAGTTTATAATATAATGAATTATGCACTGATTAGCTGATACCTCGTAATCTCTCATTTATTAACAAAGCTGTACTTTAAGGGTGAGCGAAATGAGAACAAACACAAAAAAAAAATAATAAAGAAAAATCACTGGACAAATAAAAATTGATCCATACAGAAAGAGGAATAAGAGAATTTTTTAACCTGAGAAAAAGCCAATGGAGAGAACATCTGAACTTAGACAAAACATTAAAAAATTATTTTGAAACGAAAAGAGGCATACCTTGTTGGTATCTGATATTCTATAGAACTGAGACTCAAACTTGTTGTCATATATTCTGTTGTTAAGCAGTGGGACATGGGGCTTTATTTCAGCACTGTCCTCTAGTTTGAACTTGTAACTGAAAAGGTTCAGAAAGGTTCAGCACTGTCCTCAAACTTGTTTTAAGAAGAATGTATAGGTATCCTAGAATCGAATTTTAACTTACGTTAAGGTTAATGCAATAATTTGCTTGCCAGAGGGTAATCTATCACGGCTGGTGGGAAGAGAACAAAGATTACTTTCCACAGGCCGATAAGGAATCTTAATCTGCAAGCAATAAAAATCATTATATGGCAGAAACAGAGAAATTTTACAGGCTTCTATATATTATTGACTAACCCTGTTCAGAGTGGCAACAGGAACAAGCCTCTCTGATGCTAAAAGTGATCTAGCAACTATACGCAAGGGAGACTCGCTGCCATCCAGGGCAATCACTTTCTGATCAATGCATATTCCATGGAACGCAATCTGCGATATCAAAAAATGAATAAGCATGGAATATTTAGTATAAACTGAGTGCCCCACTCCTCGACCCCTCTGTTCACAAATCATTCTAGGAGGACAAGGGTTAAGGCAGGTCAGAATACATCATCATTAATATAGATAAAAGTACCTCAAAATCAACACAGGTAGGTTCATGGCTAGCAATTCCACTAGACCAGAACTGGGCTATGGACAACTCCAAGGTTAAGCCACCTTCTACAGGAAAGCTGAAATTTTTTGAAGAAGGCGAAGAGAAAGTAACAACAGACTCCCATTTAATAGGCCGCTTCAGTGGACAGATCTGTCATATCTTATGTTAGAGCATTGCACCTTAGAAATAGGAAGAGTAAAATACGCTAGAGGTACAGAACTTGCACGAAGCGAGCAATCTTGTCATGTAACTTGAAATTGATCAAATTCAGCGCTAACCTTGTTTAGAGGTGCCATTAGGTCACAATCATGCAAACTGACGAAATCAAATGCATGTGGACGTGAACATTAGTGACTGGACTGCACATACAGCAATGCTCACTGGGTGGGAAAGCTTTACCTTATGTAGAGTTGCAGTGTGTATTCGCCTTTTGAAAGTTTGACATAACTAGGGTAGACATCGCCAGAAGAGTAAACACACTGCTTAATACAAACAGAAAACATCATTAGTAAAGTACTATCGGATATATAAGTTGGTTTGAAAGGGAGGCATGAGTGACTTAGATAAATCGCGGCGATGTGAATTTCGGTCCCAGTTCAGGGTTGAAAAAAAAATGATCCTAAAACTGGATTGGGACTCTTCTCGGTAAAATCAGCCATATCTTGACATGGGGTGCTCGGATCATAGGAAATGGAAACAGATACTTGAAATAGACTATAATGCCCAAGGAATTCAAGACAGGTACTCCCTCCTTCCTTGAATTGATGACGTTCATACAGGATTTTATGATTTGTAGCTAGTGCAAATTGGTTGTCTGAAACGTCAAGAAAAAAAGAATGGAGGGAGTAACTTCCAAAACTAATATCATCGTGGTTAGGAAGATAGCCCCACCCTATATACGACATCTAGGGACATTTGCAACTGTTCCATTACTTCCACCTGAGTTTATAATATAGTAACAAATTATGCACTGATTAACTGATACCTCAGTAATCTCTCGTGTATTAACAAAGCTGTACTTTTAGGGTGAGTGAAATGAGAACAAACACAAAAAGAAATAATAATAAAGCAAAATCACTGGACAAATAAAAATCGATCCATACAGAAAAGAGGAAGTGTGGGAATTTTTGAACCTGAGAAAAAGCCAATGGAGAGAACATCTGAACTCAGACAAAACATTAAAAAAAATATTTTGAAACGAAAAGAGGCATACCTTGTTGGAATCTGATATTCTATAGAACTGAGACTCAAACTTGTTGTCATATATTCTGTTGTTAAGCAGTGGAACATGGGGCTTTATTTCAGCACCGTCTTCTAGTTTGAACTTGTAACTGAAAAGGTTCAGAAAGTAAAGAGAATAAAAATTGAAGTTTTAAGAAGAATGTATAGGTATCCATAATCGAATCTTAACTTACGTTAAGGTCAATGCAATAATTTGCTTGCCAGAGGGTAATCTATCACGGCTGGTGGGAAGAGAACAAAGATTACTTTCCACAGGCCGATAAGGAATCTTAATCTGCAAGCAATAAAAATCATTATATCGAAGAAACAGAGACATTTCAGAGGCTTCTATAGATTATTGACTAACCTTGTTCAGAGTGGCAACAGGAACAAGCCTCTCTGATGCTAAAAGTGATCTAGCAACTATACGCAAGGGAGACTCGCTGCCATCCAGGGCAATCACTTTCTGATCAATGCATATTCCATGGAACGCAATCTGCGATATCAAAAAATGAATAAGCATGGAATATTTAGTATAAACTGAGTGCCCCACTCCTCGACCCCTCTGTTCACAAATCATTCTAGGAGGACAAGGGTTAAGGCAGGTCAGAATACATCATCATTAATATAGATAAAAGTACCTCAAAATCAACACAGGTAGGTTCATGGCTAGCAATTCCACTAGACCAGAACTGGGCTATGGACAACTCCAAGGTTAAGCCACCTTCTACAGGAAAGCTGAAATTTTTTGAAGAAGGCGAAGAGAAAGTAACAACAGACTCCCATTTAATAGGCCGCTTCAGTGGACAGATCTGTCATATCTTATGTTAGAGCATTGCACCTTAGAAATAGGAAGAGTAAAATACGCTAGAGGTACAGAACTTGCACGAAGCGAGCAATCTTGTCATGTAACTTGAAATTGATCAAATTCAGCGCTAACCTTGTTTAGAGGTGCCATTAGGTCACAATCATGCAAACTGACGAAATCAAATGCATGTGGACGTGAACATTAGTGACTGGACTGCCAACATGACATGAAAATGCATTTTGACAGGCATCTCCTTTTGCCAAAGAAGACACATAATGACGCCCTTGTGTTGAGATGAACTAACGAACTGCATGCCATCATGTCATGAGCCGCCGGATAGGCGTCATGCGCCATCAGATGTGAACATTACATACTTTTCAGTTTTTTTAGGATCAACTGAGTGAGGTAGCTGTTGATTCATTGTCAGTGCCGCACGCTGCCTAGCTGCTGTACCCTATGATTTGCAGAACCCTAATGTGCCACCGTCACCAACTCTATTCTAAATAGGGCATGATTGAAGTTGAACAGCTTGTGCCCACGATGCCCATCTTCCTAATTTGATATCACCTACCACAGCATGCGCGAATTAGTTCTTCATGGCTATTGCTTTTTTTCTTCCCCCGTCCAGCCAAGTGCTCACTCTGGCGATGGAGAAAGGAAGAAACTTAGTAAGGAACCAAGAGGTTTCCATCCGGCTGGTGCACAGCACAGATTGACGACGCACGCCCCTCTGCTGCTACGAATGTTGTCCAGTCAGCACGACATGGATTTTGATTTGGATGACACGTAGATTACTCAATTGCATGCCCAAAACAAGAATAGTGATGGATTGCTCAAATTTCAAGCTGTATGACCAGATTGCACCCACCGCTCAAGTTTTGGTACACATGACGCAATTTACTCTTAAGATTAAAACCATATAGTATACCTGAACAGTATCCAAAAAGAATCTTCTAGGAGTATCAAAGGCTGATGTACGCATAGTAAATTCTGCCCATGATGCTCCATAAGGCACATTTATGAACCTCCTTTCAATGTGACCTGTAAGCAAGAAAAGATTGACTTTATCTTGAACCATAACAGATATCCTTCTCTCACTCTCGAGGAAGCAAGCAGGGCGTGGACTTAACCAAATCTCTAAAACATCTCAAAAGAGATGAAACAGAAAGTGTGTTTTAAATTGTACAATATAAATACCAAGCATACAAGTACAATTATAAAAAAGGAACATATAAAATGTAAGCAAAACAGAACTTCTACTCCAGTAAACAAGTGATTCAAACAAGTACCTGATCTAAACGAGAGGTTCGAAACTGACAACAATGGTGGTTCTCCTGATAGAGTAATAGGCTTTATTACGGTAATCGGAACACGAAAAATGGGCCCACGCCATGGTGCTTTGTAATCTATGCCATAAACTTCATAATAGTGAAGGCCACTGCTGATATTAGCAGGATTGACAACAATACTGCCAAAGGCAAAGCAAAAACAATGATTATAGTCTGACAGAATTAATAATACATATATATGTGATAAAATGATCGCCTATAAATTCCAACTGAATGTTTACGTGCTTCATTTATCAAATTTTCTATTTGAAGCTACATTTGGCCTCAATTAAGAACTTTATAGGTACAGTGACTTCAAGTTCTAAGCTTATAACTGTGGTGTACTTTTTTACGTACAATGAATCAGATTATCAATGATGACCTATAGCCAGATAATATATGACCTGCTAATTACCTTTCTGTACATGTTCATGTAAAATGGAAGTCACAATAAATATGAAAGACATGCTACATTGTAGCGGGACAAATGGAATAATAAGTTCAAAGAGACAAAAGATACCAACTTGAAACTGCGCCCATTGTGTGTCACCAATATATACTCAGGAATTTGAACAACAGAGCTATCACTTGAATGGAGTTGCAGGCACTCCTCAAATGGAACCAACTGCTCCAAATTACTGGCACCCTCATGGAATTTCGGGTCAAGTTGAACAGTCCACTGAAATGTGAAATAAAGTTCTACAATTAAAATAGTGCAAAATTCTAGCGTAGGTTAGTCAAGAATCTTGCACATGTACTAGCCTACCACAAACTAAAAGCATAATCCCCCACTGGTCAGTGACACTGCTGGAACCTTCATTCTTTCTTGGAGAGTGGTATACAGCAGGACAGCGTACCTCACTTACAATCATTCTTCTTTCGAGAACAAAATATAAGCAGGACAGTGGCACAGTGCAACTCAAACAAGTCAGCAGGAACTAACCTCACTTGTCTGGTGGCATGCATTACTCCCACGAAGATATATTCCTCTTAATGTTGGAACTGCAAGGTAGCACGCCATCATGTTATCCAATATATAAGGTATTAACTAAAATTCAATCAATATGATCATGCATGTCAATAATGAAAAATACAACAGATGGTAAGATTGCATCGTTCGTCAAACAATAGAAGAAATATAGAAAAAAGAGACATAAAAAGTCTCTGCGCACATAAGCATGTCAAGTTCCTCTACTCAAAACGGTTAATTTGAATAAATCACAATTTCCATGCGGAGTCAAGGAATTTATAGAAAGAATGGCCTCAATTAAAGAAAAGGAACCAAATAAACCGATTAAATGATTTAACAGAGAAGTACTTACTTGATTTTCCCACTTGAGTGATTGAGATTCTATAAGACACAAGCGGCAACTTCTTAGCCTGTTGTGCATATTCAAAAGCCCTGCGCCAAAATCACCACTATGATGTCAATGGAAATTCCAACATCTTTCAGATCATTGCACAACATAGCATGATAAGATTACTGGCACTAACCTATCAACTTGCAAAAGCCCATGACCTGTAGTCAGTTTCTCCTCAGGCGCATCACTTATAGATGCAGCTGTATTCTCAATTGCTTTCCTCACAGCATAAGGGCTTAATGGAATCCCTTCAGCCTGAAATGTATTACCAATTAAAATAGGTGGATATTGTTGTATTGCTTTCTACTAAGCACATATAGCCACACAAACCTTCATGGCACCAACAAGAAGAGCCACCCCACCACAGGCAGAAGGAGAAGCCATTGAAGTGCCGTTCATGAGCATCCGTGATTGAAGCGTCCATGTTGGTACAGGAGCAACAGCCCCACCAGGTGCACTGATGGAGACGCCAAGATCCCCATCAGCAGTAGGGCCTCGGCTAGACCTTATATTTCCATAACAGAACAATTGTTACTGCCTGGAATATGCTGAAATCAACTCCGCGGTCGTCCAGGACCACTGGACACGCAGCCAGTGACCTTTTTGGGTTGCGAACCAGGGATCGAACCCTGGTCTGCAGTTTCCAACACGGATCACATATCTCAAAATTTGATATACCACTTTCATTCTCACATAGATGCCATTTAGGTATATGTGCAGTCAACCTTTCTAAATTTTAACCAGTGAATTACGATTTATTTTTTACCGCCGAATAACGATATATCACATGAAATAATTCTAGTAGTTTTTTCGTGGGAAATACTTTCAAATGGATATATTTTAACAAATGTAACAAAATATACTTTAAAAAAAGTAATGGTCAAAGGCATACATTGAAGACCGTATCGATGCCCTAAATGACAAGAAAAGGAGAACGGAATATTTGAAGCATAATTCATTTAAGTTTTGAATGCCCCAAATGACAAGAAAAAAAAAACTAAAAAAGTTGAGTTCATTTAATAAGCGAACGGAATATATAAATGGCAAGCGGCAGCGCATGGGCAAGCAAAATTTTACCAACAAAAAGCCTTTTGTTTGGACTTCGATTTAATTTCCAGAAGCTAAGCAAAAACAAACAGGGCCTAAGGTTAAATTTTAACATATTTAATTTGCACGTCCTATTTTGTCATTCACAATAATGTGATGTGGCATGCCATTGTTGAATGAGTGCATCTCAAAATATCATGATAGGATTATGGACTGATAACATACCATGTGTATTCCATCCCCTTAGCTGGAGGTTGAACAACACAGTGTGCACCAGCAGCCATAGCTGGAGAAACATAAGCACCAACACCAATTATGGTTGTACTAGTTCCACCAGGAGCGCCAACAGTGTTTAAAGCAGGTCCATTGTTTCCAGCACTACTAATAAATATGATACGATGTTTGTCTACAACCTGTGAAACAACAGAGATCTCCAGCTGAATTTTGACAAGCATTCTAAGAGAGATGCAGGAAACCCAAGAATAAATGGGTATGAAACAACTTTGGTACAGAAGCCCACCTCATTAGCAAGATCAATGAATCTGCCATAATCAGGAAGAATGGTAGGCTCTCCATAGCTCATATTAATTAGATCACATTTGTGCTGGATATAAAAGAGTTTAAGGAGTCAATACATTACAATATCCTTAAATTTGTGGGAGGAAAAAAAGGCTGCTGAGAAAATTTATATCAAGCATTTATTCTTCAAGCACTTTATTTGGATGCATTTATGCAGCCATTGTATTCAGTAGAACGAAGCAATGCATTTCGCAATTTACTTAAATAAATGGTACACAGAATGTAGTATTTTCACCTCTACTGCAGCTATCAAGGCTCTAACCAGGCCTGTCCCTGTCTCCATTGATCCTAAGCGGGTGTCACCAATCTTACATGAAATCAGTTGTGCTCCAGGTGCGACTCCATTCAGTAAAGGTTCCTGTTAAACCATATAAACAGAATAGTGCCTTTGACAAGTTTCATAAAAAAGAAAAGCCAACGATAAGCAACATACATCTGGATGAAAAGCAGCTGCAATGCCCGCGACATGAGTAGCGTGTGGAGAGCAGTCAGTTACAATACTAACAAGGTTTCCATCATCGTAAACATTTGCTGCAAAAGAGCAAGCATCTAATTTGCTAAAAATCCCGAATTTCCTTTCAAGCCTGCAGATAACTTCGAGAGATCAGCGATATGCATCAAAATACATTGCTTCACGTAAGAACAATAACCAGCAGCAAACATAAGCAATAACAACAAAGATAATAGATTCGCCTAAAAAAACAAAGATAATAGATTCTGTTTGCACCATGGGCTGTGAAGTAGAAATCTAAACTACATAGATAACATGAAGCTGGATCACTTGCATAGAAACATGATGGATAGAATCTCCAACCACGGAAAGGGGTCCAGCAAATAATGCTATATTAGAAAGTTGCCAAAACACAGCTAAAATGTTCTTTGGTTAAGTCTAAAAAGACGAGTGGAGAATGCACTCAGACACATACATGTTTATATGCACATAAGGGGAATAAAATTCCTTTTTTAATCTTTACACTGAAACTGAATTCTAAACAGTATCCATAGTGCCACGCCAACATTAAAACGACAGCCATCAGACTGACCTCAATTAGAAAAAACAACCATTAGGTTTTAAATACTCAGGAGATGCTTCAATTAAACACTATATTTTTTCAAATGGCGCATGCTTACACAACCATACATATTTTTTCATGAAAGCAAAAATTTTCCATGGCACCCTCCAGAATTTAGAAGACCAGAATGATTGATAGATATTTGTGTTAAAAACAACAAATAGATGAATGCACGCCTTTCAAACTTGCAGCAAAGCGTCGGCTATGCACTTGTAGAAAACAAGACCAGGATAAGAAAGGAAAATGAAATGTGCGCGCAAGTGAAACAGCATCTACGTTACAACACAAAAACATAATTTGACAATACCTGTAGTTGGTCAAGGGAACAAAATCTGCTAGCTTTCCGCAATTGTTGTTACCCTCAAGGGCCTGGGTATCAACAGCAACCCTCCACACATCACCATCGTGCCATGCAACAATGTCAATCACAGGTCCCCTGTCATCATATCCCTACAAAAACAGAAGCAACACTTTTAGAGTAGAAGTCAGCTAGAAAACTTCCCCTTGCATAACATGGCTGTTTTCTTTTCTTACTTCAGCCTGTTTCCTCAGGTAATCGAGTCTGTTCTGCAGGTCTTCATGAGCCTTTTTCAGCGTGGTATCATCAGGCTTAGCATGCTTCTGCAACAATTTTAATGAAGGTGAGACATCCTGAAAGAGCTTATCACATGCTAATAGCAGCATTATTGGTCTTCACTTGAACAAAGATGTTATTTCACGTTTTCTATGGTTTTGTTTTCTCCTAGATCAACCATTTAAGATCTGCTATATCACAAGGCGCAATATTTTGAAAATAGTAATGGTGCAAAGTGCAAACTGAATGGGTGCACACAATAAACAACAAAAAGGGCATAAGGCGAGAATCATTGCTGTAATAAAAAATTTATTAAATGCATTCAACTAAACCTTTTCAAATTCATTCAACTGCTTCAGAGCCTCGGATATTGCTTCTTGGTTTTCCTCGTCCCATTTCTTCTTTCTTTCTTTCTGAAGTCAGAGCGGATAAATGCATGTTAAGATATCAAGTCTGAAATCAGATGGTTAGAATGCAATTGTGTAAAGAAAAGAAGAATAGAATGCAGGAACAGAAAATGAAATTTACCTTCACTCTCGAGGTAAGCGTATCAGTAAAGAGTTCATACACTAATTTACATCCAACATGCCACTCTTGAGACGGGTTCTTCCACGATGAGTTTACAACCAAACGAGTGCCTGGGTTAAAATACAGCATCAGAGAATAAGAGCAGGAGAATACCAATCAGAATATGAATTCCTGCAGGCAGTACAGCTTGACACTACAATGAGATTCATTCAGTAGTCAAACTAACTACAAGTACTAGAAGGTACCTTAAGAGTTGATATCATTTTGTGCATGCTAAAGTTAGAGTAACATCAAAAAAGGAAAACCCCCATTGCATGTTATCACTTCAAGTAAACAAAAAATTACACCCCACTACATTTTACTGTTTCATAAATGCTTTGATTTCTACTTGAACAAGAAATAACACAAAAGCTAAAGACCATATGACCAACCTGAAGCACCAACAATAGCACCATCAGCATCAGCTTTAACCACTTTGGATGTGTCAACATCGCCGCTACCAGTACTACATTTAAAGGGTATACAAGTGCATGAATTGATTGACACACAGTCCAACAGAAGTTGCAATTGTGAAAACGTAACAGACAAACTTCCAAGTGCTAGAAGGTCAAGAGTACCAATCAATGACATCAAGAATTTTAGGCTTCCCATCTGAAGTAGTCTGAAGCCCAGCTGCTGCTGGATCAACCCCAGAATCTGTAACATTAACAAATCACATCAGCATAAATCAACTAGGAGAAACAAATCCCATCAAACATGAACGGCAAAGTCAGAACCATCACAGACCACCCAAGATTCAGGTTTGTGTCTGTGCAACCTGCATTCGTTCCTAAACAATAAATTTCCACGGTATATCAAATGTAGCTGTAATAGCCACTGAGCAATCATGTTCCTCTGCACATTTTTTAATGTAACCCGACTATTTGCAGTTGTAAGTTATTTATGTGAACAAAGTTGCATGGGCCTCTTTTATCAAATCAGCAGTTCGTGTAACAAGTAAATGCTGTTAGAACCTCTGAGCCATATAACAAGCAAGCGAAGTCACACCCATAAGGTGCAAGAGGGATTTCACAAATACCAAATCACATCTCGCAAAATTCAACACCCGCTTCCACAGATCATCAGTATCCTATATGCTACGAAAATTACATTGAACCCATCAACTTAAATCACAAAAACTCAACACACTCTATAGTCCATATCTATACGCAATTCTCAAAAGCTGTTGAGACTTACTGTAACTAGCAAAAACGACAGTGCTAAATTGAGCTGAAAAAAGCAGCAGCAGAGAAACCACATTCCACACGGTCCAGTAATTTCACCTACTTAAACACTATAAACCACCTCGGTGAACTCCACCACTCAGGTAACGACATTCCCTATCAAAGTATTACACTCTCAAACCCCTGATCCCTACAGATCGCGCCGAACATCTGATCGCACGACCTCGGCAAACACCGCCCAGCCTCGGGTTGAAGTCAACTGGTCAACCCATGGATAATTTCTGAAGTAGGAGCACTCACCGAAGATGGCGATGAGTGCGCCGCGCCCGTCGTACTCGGGGTGCGCGGCGAGGAAGCGGTCGACGCCGATCTCCTTCTTCGGCATCAGCGACTCGAGAAACGAAGGCTCCGTGAGGCGGAATTCACCCTTGGCGCCGGCGGTCGTCTCTTCGGCGCGAGGGCTCGGGTCCCGGGTAGTACCCGCCGCCGCGACGGCGCTGATGGCGAAGTGGAGCGGTGCGGAGCAGGCGGGGACAGTGAGGAGGAGGCGCAGGGGGACGTGGGCGGCGATGGGTTTATGTAGCGCGGCCGCAGCGTTTGCTGAAGCCCTGTGCCACATGAGGTGTCGTGCCACTTCACGTTTCCGGGATTTGAGTTTTTAATTTGAGTTCGTTCGATTTTGTAGTGGAATCAGTGTTGAAAGCTTGGTTGTTGAGTGTGTTGAAAGCTAAAAACAATGATTAGGCAATGAGTGGGGTGGAACACTGGATACCGGAGAAATGCTGCGTCGAGTGCAGCAATGGAGACTGCTGGCTGCCGGCGAGGGCGGCCGCAGGCTGTGGCTGGCGGCCGGTGCTTGGCTGTGGTCGCTGGAGCGTGTCAGCTAGCCGGATATGGACTGGATAATTGGTGTGCTTTCTTTGCAAAATATCTTGAAAATGTAGGAGTAGGCCACATGCGGAGGAAAGAGGAACGGCAAACTGAACTCTGGTCCAACCATTACAAGCTTACAAGTCACAATTCAGATATCATCTCAAACATGAGTAAGCTCATTTGGTTTAGCCAGATTGCGTTTGATGGTTTTGCCCTTGCTCACACCTGGGCACGTCTATTAATTAACTGAGCAGGTTCAAAACTTGTTTCACAGAAATCTCAATGGCCAACCCAGATATAGGAGAATTTTTGCAGGATAAACCATGGCACGAAGTTTATTACACGACACTTACTGCAAGACAGGCACGCAAAGCATATGCACAGCAGAAGCAATATCTCAGTTCTAATCACAGCTTTATTACAACATCACAAAGATTACAAGTGCTCAATGCAATGCAGTGGTGCATCTTATAAGGGCTAGAAGGTTTAAGAACTCCCAAGCAGCTTCTTGATATCCTTCTGCATGAATGCACAGAAGTTAGTGCTGTAAGATCAGACTAAGTAAGCTCGATGAGCAGAATTAGAACTTACCTCCATGCTGAGTGGGGAAGTGGTTGGTGCGTAACGCTCCACAACACGCCCCTCTTTGTCAACCAAGAACTTGGAGAAGTTCCATTTGATGTTTTCGCCGAACATGCCACCTTTGCTGGACTTCAAAAATTTGTAGATGGGTGCTGTGTTATCACCATTGACATCAACCTAGCAGAAAATGGAAGGTACAACGGTAAACATCAAGCACCTCATCAACTGATCATCAGCTCATAACAT
The DNA here is from genome assembly GCA_000970635.1 of Eragrostis tef. Lineage (NCBI taxonomy): Eukaryota > Viridiplantae > Streptophyta > Magnoliopsida > Poales > Poaceae > Eragrostis > Eragrostis tef. The sequence goes on along the minus strand of LAPY01000345.1, from coordinate 2,978 downwards.
ATAGGCACATGCAGGACTGGGCATATGCATATATTACAATCCGTGCATAAACAATAAACTGAAATTATTAAACTGGTCCAACTCCTAACTGTCAGATTGCATGAGAACTAGCACAATGAGCTGCAGTTCAGAGTTTACATCTCAGAACGACCACATACAGAATATAGAAAACTCATCGGGTTCAATTTACCTGATCAGAGAATAACTGGTCATGGCCAGTGATAGCATCTGATCTAGCCGATTATTGTTTCTTTTGGCTTGAGATATACACAAAATAAAGTAGTATTGTAAACAAATTTACCTTGTCAAAAATCGGATACTCGGCCTTGAAGCGAGTGCAAGCAAACTGAACAATCTCCTCATTAGTGCCGGCATCTGGGCACGTCTATTACTTAACTGAGCAGATTCAAAACTTGTTTACCAGAAATCTCAATGACCAACACAGATATAGGAGAATTTTTGCAGGAGAAACCATGGCACGAAGTTTATTACACGACACTTACTGCAAGACAGGCACGCAAAGCACATGCACAGCAGAAGCAACATCTCAGTTCTAATCACAGCTTTATTACAACATCACAAAGATTACAAGTGCTCAATGCAATGCAGTGGTGCATCTTATAAGGGCTAGAAGGTTTAAGAACTCCCAAGCAGCTTCTTGATATCCTTCTGCATGAATGCACAGAAGTTAGTGCTGTAAGATCAGACTAAGTAAGCTCGATGAGCAGAATTAGAACTTACCTCCATGCTGAGTGGGGAAGTGGTTGGTGCGTAACGCTCCACAACACGCCCCTCTTTGTCAAGCAAGAACTTGGAGAAGTTCCATTTGATGTTTTCACCGAAGAGGCCACCTTTGCTGGACTTCAAAAATTTGTAGATGGGTGCTGTGTTGTCACCATTGACATCAACCTAGCAGAAAATGGAAGGTACAACGGTAAACATCAAGCACCTCATCAACTGATCATCAGCTCATAACATATAGGCACATGCAGGACTGGGCATATGCATATATTACAATCCGTGCATAAACAATAAACTGAAATTATTAAACTGGTCCAACTCCTAACTGTCAGATTGCATGAGAACTAGCACAATGAGCTGCAGTTCAGAGTTTACATCTCAGAACGACCACATACAGAATATAGAAAACTCATCAGGTTCAATTTACCTGATCAGAGAATAACTGGTCATGGCCAGTGATAGCATCTGATCTAGCCGATTATTGTTTCTTTTGGCTTGAGATATACACAAAATAAAGTAGTATTGTAAACAAATTTACCTTGTCAAAAATTGGATACTCGGCCTTGAAGCGAGTGCAAGCAAACTGAACAATCTCCTCATTAGTGCCGGGTTCCTGTCCACCGAACTGGTTGCAGGGGAAAGCAAGGATCTCAAAACCTGATGTCACATCAAATTGGCACAGCACTTACCGTGTTATTGATCAAAATTTAACATTAAGGAACTAATCTACACGAGCAACTGATCATAAAAAAAGGAGATATTACATAATTAAGGAGACATTGACAAGCAAGGCAAAGGCAATAATTAACAAGTACTCACCCTGGTCCTTGTACTTCTCATACAATTGGCTAAGCTCTGTATAGTTGGAATTGGTCAAGCCACTGTAGAATAATTAGTTTTGTTAATTCAAAAAATAGTAAACATATGTTATGCAAAGCTACATCTGTATTTGATATTTGCACGGTGAAATAAGGGGCATGCAAATGCCAATTGTATAACAGATGCACTTTGAGAATGAAATGCAAAGTATCAAATGCATGGCCCTTAATCTGCACAAATGGTATACTTGTTGGAAGCAGGCCCAACATTTTTGACCCGCAACAGCGATGAGTCTGTGTGCCTGGCATACATTAATGTTTCTGTATGAAACATGCTTCATTCAGCTTTGTAGGTGCAAAGTAAATTGAGTACTTAAATGCTACAGATACAAAGGCATAGCTCGTATATCTCCATTTGCTGGTTTTGCTACATGAAAATTAACTAAAAGATTAAATTGCGAATTTGCGTGGCATGTCAGTGAATCAATTGACTATGTGAGCCATTCACCTCATCACAAAGCATCTCTTTTGGACAGTAAGCTTCCATCGCACAACAAAGACCATTTCAATGTGAATAAGATGATTACATGACGTATTGTGCACAACTGCTCGAGCCATGACCAATTTAGAACCAGACGAGGAGAAATGAAATATAGAGCAGTAGTGATTGGTACCACTGTGATGCAACATTGACGATGAGCAGAACCTTCCCCTTGTACGTGCTCAGGTCCACATCTTTGCCGCTAGCATCCTGCGAAACAACAAAAAACAGTGTTCATTAGCATTAGGAATTATACGGTGTGATAGCAACTACTGTATACTAAAAACTAGTAAGGTTTAATAGCAGCAAGATCAGGGAGGGATCTATGTGCAAATGCTGAACTCTGCGAGGACATTATACAAATTCCGAACTCTCACTTTCAAAGAGAGTTTATTAGCCTTATTATAGGCATACCTTGACGGTGAAGTCGTGTACGGAGGCGGCGGAGGAGGCGGCAGCCATGCTGAACAGCGCGAACCCGGCGGTGATCGGGCGCAATACCGGCAGTGAGACGGCGGCGGAGGACGAGCGGGGGAAGCGAGCACGAAGCGGGGACGAACCAACGGGGCTAGCGAAACGAGGGTGATGGCCGTAGCGCGGCGCGGCCGCGGAGGAGGAGAGAAGGGAGACGGCGGCGGTGCTACTCAGGATGCGGATGCGCGAGAGGAATGGGGCGGGCCGCGGAGGCATCGGGGATCGGACCACGATTTATACCGGAGCAGCGAACTAGGAAGGCGAAGAGCGCGTATGATGCGAATTTGCGAATACTAACTGGTGAAAAAAATATCTCGCCCAAAAATAAATGAATATCTCGCTTCGAGAGGCGCGGCCCAGCGCCATGTCGCGTTGGCAGCGGCCACAGATGGGAGAAGCTTACC
>LAPY01000344.1:210940-228217 GCA_000970635.1 Eragrostis tef | reverse complement strand
CTTTCCTTTCCTCCGCCTCCGCCATTCCCAAAGCCCAAAACAATTTGCGCTTTCCTTTTGTTTACTCCTCGCATTCGCCTTTCCGCCCATGCGGATCCGCCTCCTAGCATCCGCCGCCGTCTGCGCCCGCGTCTGATCCGGTGGCTGCGAGTATGGGGGCAGCAACAGGAGGAGGAGGGGAGAGGGCGGTGGAGGAGGCCACGGGATTTGAGGTGGCCATCGTGGTGCCCAAGCTCTCCCGCGCCGCCGCCGGAGGGGACGGCAGCGGCCCAGAGGACTGCGTGGCGCGGCTGGTGCGGGAGCTGGAGGGCGCCGGCCTGCTCGTCGACCGCGTCCGCGGCGTCCCCGCCGAGTTCATCAAGGTCTGTGCCTCTGTGGCCGGCACTGCTGCTGTTTGAATTCCGTTCGTGGTGGTTAGGACTTTGGGCGATTCAGAAGACCCTTTTTGCATTTTCTTCCCTCTGGGATTTCTGAAACGCACGCTGCTTGCTGTTCCAGTTCTAATGCTTGTGGACTTGCTGCTTGAATTTAGCTGGCTGCGCCAATGGGGACCCTGGGCCGAGCCGCTGCTGAGATGCGGATGAAGAAGCTAACTTATATCGGTAACTGAACTAGTTCACTCAGTGTCCTTTGAAGTTACAAAAATAACAAACAATAAAGCCTTTTGGTCCCAAGCTAGTTGCGGTAGGCAGGAATTCCAATCTGTGGACGACCCTGGGCCTCTACTCTGTCTGAAGCAAGTTTAATTAGTGTCATGTGAAGTCGAATTGGAGAATTGGGGTTTGGTGGTGTACTCATGTTCTGGTAAATTTGTGCTTCAGGAATGGAGCTGCAGTTCGAATGGGACCAAGTCGCGGCATTTGTCAGGCAGCCGGATGGGTCCCTGTTCAGTTGGAGAGAGCGGTATTGCTGCTTCCGCTACTTGATTCATGGCATTGTAAGTGTGTGATTATCCTCCCATTTAGGCAGCTACTGACCTACTGCTATGCCAGATTGCTAAGTGTTGTAGTTGTGCCTACCGAGTCTATTACCTGTTGTTCTATATGCAATCTGTGGAAGCAATTCGACTGTTCTGATTCAGTAATCTGCTTTCTAAGCTAAGTGATGATCAAATATATAATGAGACACTCTTTCTAATACATTTAGTTTCATTGCCGATGCCTAATTTGTGAGATCCATGCACTTTTATCCATTGAGTTTTGCTTGAATTATTTTCCTTATGTATAGCATGTAATTTACCTAGTTTTTGGCTTTTGATTACATGGACATCCATAACTCATTTAGTTAGTAACTTAGTTTTGGCCTTTCATTACATGGATATCCTTAATTCCTTTAGTGATAGTCAGTGGAACTGAGTTATGCAGGTAAACAAGATTGACTCTCAAATACCTCTCAAATTCGATGAAAAGGAGTTCCATTGGAATCAAAACGAGTCACTGTTGACCAGGCTGGAAGCTGAAGGAGTTGTAAAGCTTGTATTCCCTTTGCACGGTAATCTAATATCAATTCAATCTTTACTTTTGTTTGCTAAATTATGAGCATGAGCTAGCTAACAAACATTTTGCAGATGAAATTAAAAGGAAGCAACTTCTGAGAAATTGGGCGCTTAACTGGCTTGACTTCACATGGCAACCCATAGATGAGATTTATTCCTACTTTGGAACGAAGGTAAAACTTTGTTTCAGAGCGTCTCACCCCTACCTTATTTAATTAGTGCACCATTCCGTCTGAAACAAGTTCAACGAGTTTCCTATCTCTTACTTTGAAACGAACTCCGTTTTGAACTGCAGATTGCAACATACTTTGCTTTCCTAGGAATGTATACACGTTGGCTTTTCTTCCCAGCTGTTTTCGGACTGGCAACTCAACTTATAGATTTCGGGTAGGCATCTTGCTTATTATTGCTGTTTTGGGAAATGTACTAGAACTTATAGTTAGATGTCTGTACTGATTTTTGCTTTTTCTTCTCTTCAATTTTAATTCAGGTCATTGCAGTGGATGGTTCTTCCTGCTTTCTTTATCTTTGTTATTTCCTGGGCCGTCTTCTTTTTGCAGTTTTGGAAACGGAAGAATTCTGCGCTTCTTGCTAGGTAGGGTCTCCAATATTCGATATATACATTTCAAGCTAATAAGTTCTTTGCTTACAATTACAACTTTTCTGTGATTAATTTACGGTGACATTAAGCAGATGGGGCATTAATTATTCAATCTCTGAATACAAAAATTTGGGCAATGAACTTGACTTGCTGACTGATTCTCGGAGAGATTCTCTGAACACTGATGAGGAAAAGAAGTTTGGTGATGCGTCTGCTGAGAAAAGAAAGTTACAAAGGAACGAGTGGTTTGGTGTCCTCCTTAAAATAAGAAACAATGCTATAATTGTGTTGGCGATCATTTGTCTTCAGCTGCCATTTGAGTTGGCCTACGCTCATCTATACGAGATTACAGAAACTGAAGTGCTGAGGTAAGTATGTCAATTTTAAATCTTTGATACGGTTATTGTAAGTGTAACATTGTGCAACTGACTTGCCAGCTATTTACCTAGTTACTTGTGTCAGTTTCCTTTTCTTTTTTAATTTCATCATTTCTTGTTGTTGTTAAATCTGCACTGTTTTGTTCTGATTGATGCTCCCTCATACAGGTATTTATTGACTGCGGTATATCTTGTTGCAATTCAGTATTACACCAGAATTGGTGGCAAGGTGTCTGTCATTTTAATAAAGTATGAAAACAACCAAGGAGAAGAGTCTAGTTCTGCTAGCTTAGTTTACAAGGTAATTATATTATTAAATAGAATGTTGTTTCGTCTGTGAAGTTAGGCTTCTCACTCATTTTGAAATGCAGGTGTTTGGCCTTTACTTTATGCAGTCATATATTGGGTTGTTTTACCATGCCTCTCTGTATCGTGATATACTGGCCCTACGGCAAGTTCTCATCCAGCGTCTTGTTGTGTCACAAGTATGTCTGCACTGTAACTTTCATTACCGTTGGATATGTTGGTGACATACTTTTCAACTGATATGTTTGTTTTCAGCTATTAGAAAATCTGATTGAGAATTCCATTCCTTACCTCAAGTACAGCTATAAGAAATACATAGCTGTTCAGTAAGTTCTGCACAAACCCTTTGTCATATTTTTCTTGTACCCAGACCACTAGAAGGATATATGAATTTTCTCCCATCTTTGTAGCAAGAAAAAACATGAGAAAGAATCTCCAGCTGGAAAGTCAGTCCGGTTATCAACAAGAGTGGAGAAAGAATATTTTAAACCTTTTTATACTGCAAGCATTGGAGAAGAACTTGAAGATGGTTTATTTGATGGTAGGTTTACTACCATTGTTGATCATTCAGTCATAGAATTTGCAATCGGAAAGAAACGATGAACATTTTTGTGCTTACAGTCTTGAATCTACTGCAGATTTTCTCGAGTTAACCCTACAGTTTGGAATGATCATGATGTTTGCTTGTGCATTCCCGTTGATTTTCTGCTTTGCAGCTCTGGTATGTAGCATAAAGTTTTGTTTGCTTATTGTCTTTTCTTACCTCCAACTCTCTGATTCTTGCGTTGATTGTCTGTTAAGTTTTTGAACTATTTGCGCTGCAGAACAATGTTACTGAAATAAGGGCTGATGCATTGAAGTTGTTAGTCATGTTGAAACGACCTATTCCCCGTGCTGCAGCTACCATTGGAGCATGGTTGAACATATTCCAGGTTTGGTAGCTGTTAATTTGATTCCTAGTGGGTGCACATGCATGCCTTGATTTTCATTCTGAAGTTTTGTTTTTCAGTTCTTGGTTGTGATGGCGATATGCACCAACTGCTTGCTTCTTGTTTGTCTATATGATGAGGAGGGCAACTGGAGGATTGAGCCAGGACTTGCAGCAATTCTCATAATGGAGCATGTACTCCTCTTAATCAAGTTTGGTTTCTCACACTTCGTGCCTGAGGTGAATTTCTCTATATTTTTTTGGGTGCTTCTCTGCAGTTCTACTACTGTTTTATTGTAACTGAAACACGTATGTGTGGTTTCTTGGTTTTCTTTCATGAATCAGGAGCCTGCGTGGGTGAAAGCGAATCGTGTGCGGTATGTAGCTCAGGCGCAAACTGTCTGCTCCAAACAACTTTTGAGGAGTATTTCTAAATTGGACGCAAAATTGGATTGAAATAAATCATTAAGAGTTTGGATGGCAATGCTAGTTTTGTAGCTTAGGTAGAGCGATGTTTGTGTAGAGTACAGAGTTGTAGAAACTGTAGGGATTTAACGTCTTGATGCTGCTAACTGTTAAGTGTAGATATAGCTGCCTAACTTAGTAGCAAATACATAGAGCATGCTGCCACTCGCCCCTCTGTGTAAGGATGCGACTGTTTCAGAGGCAAATTCTAGAGATGTATGGTTTAACTGAAACTCACACATGCTTCACCATGTAATGTGTCGTGGGTGAGATTCATGGTATAATAGCATCATAGCTGACAAAGCGAATTAAAGGTATGTGTAAAGCCTTTGTTGGTGCCTTGGTGGAATGTACAGGACAATATATCAGCTGCAAGCACTTCTCTGACAGAATGAAGGTAAGAACTGGTACACATATTACAGCCTGCGGTACCCACCATTTCAGCTTGAATGAATGAATAAAGATGATCAATGGAATGTTTGTACTTGCTCGTCTCTTTGCGGTTGCCCCGCGACGGTTGCCACCATGAACCGTGTAAGAGTTGCGGTCGTTCCCATGAGCTATCAAGTACATCTTCAGTTGAGTTATTCAGCTCGCAGATGCATCATCGCTGGCGCCCTTGGTCTCCGCCGTGCCGTCGCTCTTCTCCGACCAGGCGCCAAAGCTGAGCTGCCTCACCAGCGCCGCCACCTTCTTGGCCCATCGCCGGATCTCGTCCTTGACCTTGTCGGGCTCGACGTCCACGATCGGCCCGGCTCCCAGCCCGGACAAGAGGCGCTCGAAGCGGGCGACTACGTGGGCAGACGGCTTTGGCTGCTCGCCGGCGCCGCAGCCGTCGGCCGCCGGCTTGCTGCCGATCGACATGTGTCGTAAGGGTACCGGTTCCCTGGTGAATGGCCGTTGGAGACTAGGGAGTTCGGCTTTATACAGAGGCGACGGGGAAGATGGTGGTGTCCCGCACGTCTGGTAAGAGGGAGTTTGGCTCTATGGTTCCTTCCAAGACGCTCCAAGGTTTCGCTTCCAAGCCATCGATTTTTCAGCATCGCATCCGATTTCGCTATTTCATGTGTACGCAAGGCAGCAGCTCACGGGCTAGACAGTTCTCTAACGAATTTGACTTACTATTTTTTGAATTGGACCTTGGCTCCAGCAGAGACAAGAAACGTGTGTAAAAGAGTAGGAAGCTATTCATTACCAAAATCACGAGTTCCAGCAAGGATAACGGGAAGCCATCCAGTAAGGGCTTTGCATGTAAACGTATGCCATGAGCCACAGCCGAGAGGAATATCCATGGCATAATCAAGAGACATTTAAGTTGCAGACTTCAAATTTTCCAAGTCACAGGATTCAGCAGCAGGGTAAGAATTTGCTCATTCAAAATCTTTGACCAACTAGACATCAGGGTACATGTCGAATCTCGCATCTAACTAGAAGCAATACCGTCCAAATGCTGAAACGCCAAAAGCCAATAATTACTGGAGATTTGAGAGGCTTAATATGTCATGAGTACAAAGGTGGAACCTACTACGAAATTTTGTAGCAGTACAAGTGAGCACATCGTCCATCATACTCCCAACACATCTAGAAAGCTGCAAACAAAAACACCAACACCCATCCACAAAACAATCTCAGATCCTTGTGTTTCACGCCTGCCTGTTCTTCTTCTTGACACCAGACTTGGCAACCCGGAGGCTGCGGTATACTGCGCTCAACCTTGCAAGAGCAGGCTTGGTGAGATCAGGCCTGTAGTAGTTATCACTGACCTGTTGAATCAAAGAACAAAACCATCATGACTACGAAACAAATAGTGCCAGCTTGGTGAAACAAGAACTCACAGGTCATTCGGACAGCATTTGCTCCATTCAAACACGGTATTTCAGAGCATTTCATTGAGCTATTTCACTTGTTAGTGTAAGTGGTATTTCAGCATATTTCAATGTGGATATGCAAGTAGTTCAGAAGCCAAGCATAACAAGTATATCGCATCAAAGACCCAACCTTTACTATTGTTTCTTCTTAAATGTTAAGGCTCATCACAACAACTGCGTACAGAGTACCATGAGGACAAGACTCCCAACAAACATTTCTCACGTGATAATATAAAGTTTCAGATATTGCCAGATACTTCATTCTTTGTAAATGAATCTTAGTATGAGTTAAGGCTCACGACAACAATGCTATAGCAGCTCCTCAAACAAAGCTATTTATAAAATCATCTATACCAAGCGCATTTAAAGTTCCTAACCATATTGTCTCCCACCTCAATATAACATAAACGACGAACAAATAATACAAGTCTAAGCATCATGTGGTACTATACCTGGTTCTTGACAGCCTTAGCCATCTTACGGAACTCCTTGCGCATGACAGACTTGTGGTAGAGGCTGGCAGGCCTGTTCTGCTTCTTTGTTTTGGTTGTTGCAAGGACAACTGCCATCTCCTTGCCGCTAGCTGGCTGCAGTGTCACGGTCTTCTTGTTCGCAATGCCTGAGAAAAAAAATCCCCACATCAAATCAGTCTCACAGAATGACAAGGTATGCTCTCATCAGAATATCAACCATTGAAAACTGCTGACCAGAGTACTTGTAGGAGTGGACATTGTAGAGGTTGTTGGGCTCCTTGCTGAACTGAACCTTGGCATTTCCATTGCCGAACTGCTTGATCAGGAAGGAGTTGTTCTTCCTGACGAGCTCCCAGACCAGGGAATCCGGAACTGTCGCCATTTATCCTCACCTAAAGCACCAATTCAATGACCCCAAATCGAATCCATCAGGGAACAAGAAGCAAATTGATCACGCACTAACATTTTATAGTACAAGATTGGTTGATATACTAAACATATTACTTGTAAAAAGGCCGACTGATCAGTGCTACGGGTAGTATCAAGTGGATTTAAGAACACAGATAGGCCAACTGAACACACTATCTAGCGATCCTAAGATTGGAAGAGTATAGAAACATCTGGCCTCCGCAAATGATTCCGCATCCATCACACGGATGGTTCAACTATCTATAGCTATAAAAACTGAATTCACTAAACAGTATAGCACATGAGCGATCTAAGGTTTGAGTATCAAAAATGAAAGGACGGATCACAAAACTAAACGAGCATAAACCGATCGGTCCACACGGAGAGAAAAAGACACACTTATTAGGTTAACACAGATCAAACAATACAGAGGTCAACGCGCGAAGTTGAGTTATTTCTTCTTACCGGAGATTGGAGTGACGCCTTGCTTCGCTCCGGGGTAGGGTGGTGGCGGTGGCGGCGGCGCGGGGAATTTTAGAGGCTCTGTTTTATAGTATTGCGGCGCTCATAAACCCTAGGTTCGGGGAGTCTGCTCTTATGGGCCGAAATGGGACGAATTGCTCGGTGTTTCTGGGCCTCAAGATTGATCTGTGGGGCACTCTTTTCTTTTTGAACTTTTTTTTTTAATCTCGGAGCATGAATTGGCTGGCTATCGTGGACAAGTAGCACGAATCTTTAATTCTCAAAAAAAAAAGTAGCACGAATCTTTGGCATAGAAACCAAATTAAATAAACCGAAACGATCTCCGCACAAGCATCCTGATGTTATCAACCCAAGCAGTAGCAAAATGGAGTACCCGACTCCGAAGCAAAAACTCTATTTCAAAATTCATGCATGTTGCATATAGCAGAAATGTACCAAAATATGGTTCAGCTCCAGGTACAATGGAATGGAATGAAGGAACACCCAGCCATCTGGCAGCATGATGTGCTTATTACAAACACTAAGTCTGTACATTATAAGGACTGTAGAATATCTCGAGGGCAAAAGAGAACAAAAGAATAGTAAGCTCAAAACTAGCATCGCGGACTCAAATCCAGAAACATTCTGTGTGTTTTTTTTTTGGCGGGTAACATTCTGTGTTGCTATACTGTACAGATCTCAACCTCAATCCCTAGAACGTATCATTTTTGTACAAACGTGACTCCAGATTGGAAGTATGCGCAAACCTAACGACGGTTGGTTCTAAGTGACTTGAAATGGGCAGCAAACGAATCATAGTCTGTTGGAAGCTTGGGGTGAACATGTGCAGGGGCAGTCTTTGAGGTGCTATCTTTCGGAGTTCCTGCTGAGGTTTCTGTATTCTCATCTGCCGGAACAGAAAGTGTGTCCATTTCAGCCTTTTGTGACTTCCCTCTAGCTATCGGAGACTCATTTTGCTCAGTTTTGGTTGATGGGCGTTGTACTGGAACCCTGGCATATGAAGGTCCATCCCTCCTTTTCTCAACATTTGGAATGGAGAATGCCTGAGTGACTTTTGTTTCCCTTGGCATGATTTCAGATTCATCAGCATACTGTGGTAGAGTTTGGATACGACTATCTCTCATTGTGCCTGATGTTACTTCCCGAGTCCTACGTGATGGTATCTGCTCTGCAGACCACTTTGACTGAGGAGTCTGCCGTTGTTCTAACTCTTCCTCGCTGTCATCTGAATCAAAGAAATTTTTGGCCATTCTGGGACTCATTTCCCGGCGACCTCCAATATCTGTTTTTTCACGATAGCGCTCGTGAGCAGAATTCCTGCGCTCGGAACCATCAATTTTAGTAGGACTTGTATTATCAAATTGTTCAGAAAACTTCTCTGTATCATCTGAACGAAGGGAATTTCTTGCCATGGTTGATCTTGCTTCCCTTGGTGTTTCAACATTTGAATCCCTGTCATAAAGGTCGCTACCGTAACTTCCACCTGACAAAGTTTTGGTTGAGCGTGAGGCTTTCGTGCTACTTCTGTTCTGATCGAATGTAGTATTCTCTTCTGAATCAACTGATTCTTCAATGCTGGCAGATGCCTTATTCAAGGACTGCCTTGGCAGCACATTCTCCCTAGAACTCTTGGGGTATGGTGGAGGTTGTTTGAGTTTGTTTCTTAGTCCAGGAGTTAACCTGCTAAAGTTCAGGCCAAAATCACCTTCACCCTTATCACCAAATGTAGCTGAAGTTTGCATGGCAGAAGGCAATGACTGATTCTCCTTCACTCTTAATGAGGACACAATATTTGATTTAACTTGCTCTGGCTCAGATTCTTCATCCGAAAGATCAGAATCTCTGCTTTGCACACGGCTCAAATTCTTCTGCTCATTCACCCCAAAATAATCAAATCTGGGTGAACCACTGTGTCCATGTTGATGCTGCTCCATGTGTGACACATTAAGAACAGGTGATGTAACAGATTTTTTACTGGAACTAGAGTCATAATAGTGTTCAACACTTTCACTGACATCACGGACAAGCTTTCGTGAATTAGTAGATCCTTTTGACTGAGACCTCAAAGATTCTGCATGCTTTGTTCTGGGGCTTGCAGCTCTTTCCTCATCAGAAATATCACGCTCTGAATCAAAAGTAGGAGGCATGTTATCATACGAACGAGGCGAAGGAATATCCCTTCTGTTTGCTTCTGAAGTGTCAGATCGCTGTGTTTCTGTTCTGGAGAACAGGTCCGAAGCCCTATGGTTACTTGGAGAGTCACTTCTATGCTGTTGACTCCAATCTGCATTTGAGGATTCCATGTAATCTTGGACACCAGGTTGTTGCTCAGTATGCTTTAATGCGAAAGTGTCAAACACATTCTCTTCTTCAACATCAGAATCAGATTGATCAAAAACAACAGATGAAGGATTAATTTGAGTTTTGTCAGTCTGGTTGTCCCAAACAGTTCTGCTGCCATGGGTAAATGAACCATGGGAAGTATAGTTGCCATAGTAGTCGCCTGTGGTCTCGTGATCAGGATTAACCTGGCTGACGTTCAGATTACTGGCGTCGCGCCCATCAAGTGCAGTATCTTGCAACTTCTCCTCAGGAAAATCCATGGGCTGACCATATCTTCCAATGTTGCTTTCTCTGTCGTATAAATCATCAAAATGTGGAGGCTCCGGTGAATGAGCACGAGGTGGTTCAGTTGGCATTCCATAAACATATGCATGGTTTTCAGAACTATAAGAGCGGACATCTTGAGATGGACTGTAAGATGTTGACATATTCTGACTATCAAAGTGGCTTGTTTCTGCACCTTTAGAATGTTTTCCTTCATTACTTGAGATCATTCTTGGATCATTAGTGTGTGAACTCCGGTCATTGAAACTCTTCTCATCCTGCACTGAATGCACAGCTGGTTGCTTCCTTGGTGCATTTGCATGATTGTATGCGCCTGACTCAAAATCTCCAGTGCTTTGCTCTCCAGAATAGTGACCACGACTAGCAAGTTGAGCTGCAGCTCGAGCAGCAATGCTGGCCATTTCTGCAGACTCTGCTGCTGCCTGTGCAGCAGATGTTGCATCCTTGAATTCCATATTCCAGTTTGAACCGCTCGCCGAAGGTTTTCTTTCCCTAGGCTGATTGATTTCTTCATCCCTGGAAACTGAGTCTAAAAAGAAAAATTGAGCTAGTCAATGGGAGTGAACAGGAAAGCAATAAAAGTCACTACATATGAAATGATAAAATCTCTTATACCTGGGACTGATGCATCATATTGAGAATATGGTCTTGAAACACTTTGATCCCCAGGTTTTTCATGTGAAAAGTTATTAGAACCAGGAGTTTGTGCTGAGTAGTAAGTTGATGCATCATATTGGGAGCTAAGAGGTGCAGGTGCTGAAGCATTGGGACCTCTTCTGTTTTCTTGTGAGGAAGCATTATTTGTTGATGCCTCTGAGGGTGAATAAGGCCCCATTGGCACACGAGAAGCGCCCGAGTCCACAGATGCCGCACTAACACTAGAATATGTAGGCAGTGGTGTTGACATGCTAGGAGTGGATGATCCCATAGTTGAAATGTTTCCTCCATAATATGTTGTAGATCCATGCTAACAAATAAAATAAAGAATTAGGTTAGGGCTGCAAAATACAGTCAGGAAAAAATAAACACTAAACCGGTTATTTACCAGAAGATCTTCATTTGTCTTCTGCAATTTCTCCTCGAATGCTTTTGGCTCCCATTTGATGCTGTGCTCCTCTGCAATTGAGGTCAAGGTTTTGATTTTGGTCTGTACGTCAGGTGCTCCTGCAGATAGCTTTTCAATTACCTGTATCCAGAATAATTGTATCTTAGCTGTCCAGATCAAAAACAGTAATGTGCATTCCTTAAAAGCCAAAAGAAATAAGGCAACTCATTCATAAATATAAACTTCCAGAAGTAGCAAAACTTACCAGACGGTTTACCCCACTGTCAGGTCGCACTTCAAGAGCTGCGGCAGCAAACTCTTTCCCATACTTGTTTGTGAAATGCTTCCGAACATCTGCTAGTTGCTATACGAAGTTATTACGATCTCAACCTCAATCCCTAGAACGTATCATTTTTGTACAAACGTGACTCCAGATTGTAAGTATGCGCAAACCTAGCGACGGTTGGTTCTAAGTGACTTGAAATGGGCAGCAAACGAATCATAGTCTGTTGGAAGCTTGGGGTGAACATGTGCAGGGGCAGTCTTTGAGGTGCTATCTTTCGGAGTTCCTGCTGAGGTTTCTGTACTCTCATCTGCCGGAACAGAACGTGTGTCCATTTCAGCCTTTTGCGACTTCCCTCTAGCAATCGGAGACTCATTTTGCTCAGTTCTGGTTGATGGGCTTTGTACTGGAACCCTGGCATATGAAGGTCCGTCCCTCCTTTTCTCAACATTTGGAATGGAGAATGCTTGAGTGACTTTTGTTTCCCTTGGCATGATTTCAGATTCATCAGCATACTGTGGTAGAGTTTGGATACGACTATCTCTCATTGTGCCTGATGTTACTTCCCGAGTCCTACGTGATGGTATCTGCTCTGCAGACCACTTTGACTGAGGAGTCTGCCGTTGTTCTAACTCTTCCTCGCTGTCATCTGAATCAAAGAAATTTTTGGCCATTCTGGGACTCATTTCCCGGCGACCTCCAATATCTGTTTTTTCACGATAGCGCTCGTGAGCAGAATTCCTGCGCTCGGAACCATCAATTTTAGTAGGACTTGTATTATCAAATTGTTCAGAAAACTTCTCTGTATCATCTGAACGAAGGGAATTTCTTGCCATGGTTGATCTTGCTTCCCTTGGTGTTTCAACATTTGAATCCCTGTCATAAAGGTCGCTACCGTAACTTCCACCTGACAAAGTTTTGGTTGAGCGTGAGGCTTTCGTGCTACTTCTGTTCTGATCGAATGTAGTATTCTCTTCTGAATCAACTGATTCTTCAATGCTGGCAGATGCCTTATTCAAGGACTGCCTTGGCAGCACATTCTCCCTAGAACTCTTGGGGTATGGTGGAGGTTGTTTGAGTTTGTTTCTTAGTCCAGGAGTTAACCTGCTAAAGTTCAGGCCAAAATCACCTTCACCCTTATCACCAAATGTAGCTGAAGTTTGCATGGCAGAAGGCAATGACTGATTCTCCTTCACTCTTAATGAGGACACAATATTTGATTTAACTTGCTCTGGCTCAGATTCTTCATCCGAAAGATCAGAATCTCTGCTTTGCACACGGCTCAAATTCTTCTGCTCATTCACCCCAAAATAATCAAATCTGGGTGAACCACTGTGTCCATGTTGATGCTGCTCCATGTGTGACACATTAAGAACAGGTGATGTAACAGATTTTTTACTGGAACTAGAGTCATAATAGTGTTCAACACTTTCACTGACATCACGGACAAGCTTTCGTGAATTAGTAGATCCTTTTGACTGAGACCTCAAAGATTCTGCATGCTTTGTTCTGGGGCTTGCAGCTCTTTCCTCATCAGAAATATCACGCTCTGAATCAAAAGTAGGAGGCATGTTATCATACGAACGAGGCGAAGGAATATCCCTTCTGTTTGCTTCTGAAGTGTCAGATCGCTGTGTTTCTGTTCTGGAGAACAGGTCCGAAGCCCTATGGTTACTTGGAGAGTCACTTCTATGCTGTTGACTCCAATCTGCATTTGAGGATTCCATGTAATCTTGGACACCAGGTTGTTGCTCAGTATGCTTTAATGCGAAAGTGTCAAACACATTCTCTTCTTCAACATCAGAATCAGATTGATCAAAAACAACAGATGAAGGATTAATTTGAGTTTTGTCAGTCTGGTTGTCCCAAACAGTTCTGCTGCCATGGGTAAATGAACCATGGGAAGTATAGTTGCCATAGTAGTCGCCTGTGGTCTCGTGATCAGGATTAACCTGGCTGACGTTCAGATTACTGGCGTCGCGCCCATCAAGTGCAGTATCTTGCAACTTCTCCTCAGGAAAATCCATGGGCTGACCATATCTTCCAATGTTGCTTTCTCTGTCGTATAAATCATCAAAATGTGGAGGCTCCGGTGAATGAGCACGAGGTGGTTCAGTTGGCATTCCATAAACATATGCATGGTTTTCAGAACTATAAGAGCGGACATCTTGAGATGGACTGTAAGATGTTGACATATTCTGACTATCAAAGTGGCTTGTTTCTGCACCTTTAGAATGTTTTCCTTCATTACTTGAGATCATTCTTGGATCATTAGTGTGTGAACTCCGGTCATTGAAACTCTTCTCATCCTGCACTGAATGCACAGCTGGTTGCTTCCTTGGTGCATTTGCATGATTGTATGCGCCTGACTCAAAATCTCCAGTGCTTTGCTCTCCAGAATAGTGACCACGACTAGCAAGTTGAGCTGCAGCTCGAGCAGCAATGCTGGCCATTTCTGCAGACTCTGCTGCTGCCTGTGCAGCAGATGTTGCATCCTTGAATTCCATATTCCAGCTTGCACCGCTCGCGGAAGGTTTTCTTTCCCTAGGCTGATTGATTTCTTCATCCCTGGAAACTGAGTCTAAAAAGAAAAATTGAGCTAGTCAATGGGAGTGAACAGGAAAGCAATAAAAGTCACTACATATGAAATGATAAAATCTCTTATACCTGGGACTGATGCATCATATTGAGAATATGGTCTTGAAACACTTTGATCCCCAGGTTTTTCATGTGAAAAGTTATTAGAACCAGGAGTTTGTGCTGAGTAGTAAGTGGATGCATCATATTGGGAGCTAAGAGGTGCAGGTGCTGAAGCATTGGAACCTCTTCTGTTTTCTTGTGAGGAAGCATTATTTGCGGAGACCTCTGAGGGTGAATAAGGCCCCATTGGCACACGGGAAGCGCCCGAGTCCACAGTTGCCGCACTAACACCAGAATAAGTAGGCTGTGGTGTTGACATGCTAGGAGTAGATGATACCATAGTTGAAATGTTTCCTCCATAATATGTTGTAGATCCATGCTAACAAATAAAATAAAGAATTAGGTTAGGGCTGCAAAATACAGTCAGGAAAAAATAAACACTAAACCGGTTATTTACCAGAAGATCTTCATTTGTCTTCTGCAATTTCTCCTCGAATGCTTTTGGCTCCCATTTGATGCTGTGCTCCTCTGCAATTGAGGTCAAGGTTTTGATTTTGGTCTGTACATCAGGTGCTCCTGCAGATAGCTTTTCAATTACCTGTATCCAGAATGATTGTATCTTAGCTGTCCAGATCAAAAGCAGTAATGTGCATTCCTTAAGCCAAAAGAAATAAGGCAACTCGTTCATAAATAGAAAATTCCAGAAGTAGCAAAACTTACCAGACGGCTTACCCCACTGTCAGGTCGCACTTCAAGAGCTGCAGCAGCAAACTCTTTCCCATACTTGTTTGTGAAATGCTTCCGAACATCTGCTAGTTCTGTGACATCTGCACACCTCATCGATGCAAATATAACGCTGGCTATTGCCTCCTTCAGATCAATTGGGCAAGTCCTAAATTTAAGGTAAATAGAACACATTGGGTTAGTCATACATAACTCATCAAAATGTGGATCGCTGTCAATGAACAATCAATAACTCTTTTCATCTCAACTAAAGAAACCGTAATAATATGTTTCTTCAACCTCAAATATATCGAGACATTTTCTAGCATCATAAAAGGCATTCACATACAAGTAAAGGACTGAATAGAAGAATAATAAGGCTGGCTTACTTCTGTGAGTCGATGATGGAGAGACGTGCCACTAAGAGTTCACAGTACAATTCAATTAATTCATATGCTTGCATGAACTTCTCTTCCCTTATGACATGTTCAACCTGTGGGAGGAAAAAGGAAAGAAAAAGGAGTAAGAGCCTAGTCTTGGTGATGCAGTATAAATTTCATTAACCAAGAAGAAATTGTTCACCATACTTTATACCCCCAATAAGTTTGCCTACCACAACAGTCTCTGAAGATGCTTGTACCACGAACAACTTAAGGAAAATCATACGCATTTAAAACGAAGGCGGAACTAGTACAATCAGCTCTGAACTCACATGCTTCTATCATATGAAAAATCTAATGCTCGCATGGAACATCAGAATTGGATATAACAAGACAAATGCGAAAATTCAGATGCTCCCATGGAACACCAGAGTTGAACACAACAAGACAAACTGGGAAAGTTTTGTAGCACAAGCAAACACGAACCACAGTGGATACAGGGAATATCTATGCAGTGTGGACGAACAAATGCAAAATATCATCAAACAAGTCAGAAATCAATCCAGCTGACAATGTGAGAAAATGTGAGTAGGTATCCAAGAAGCATGAAACATGCTACAGAAGTCAGAAATCATGCATTGCAACTGAAACTACAGTCAACTTTACATTTTTGTGTATTAACACCAGGAAGTACTCAGCATAGGACCTCACGCAGGTCAGCACTATTATGACTGTTGTTAGTATATTTTCCCCCTCAACCAAGCAAGAACTATTCACTATTGCTTATACCTCCAATCAAATTTGCCTATGATAACAGTCTCAGAGGACGCCTGTAGCCTTGTATGACCACAAGGCATGTAAACTGAAGACAGAACTAGCACAACCAACCAATGCCACGTTTACCAAGCAGCAAAATCACATGCATATCATAAGAGAATCTAGTGCTCACATGGAACAATTTTTTTTTAAAATGAATGCTCACATGGAACATAATAGTTGTAAACAGCAAGAAATGGGAAAGTTGAGATGAGAGTCCAATGCTGCCATGAAACATCAGAGTGCTTGATAAAAGCGGAAAGTTGACTACACATTCTCATACAATAACCACAGCAGATACATGAAACTGGAACTGAATTCAGGTTGTAAGAATATGCTCCCATATGTCACAAGGAAAGCATATATTTAGTGTGGAAGAACCAATGCTAAATGTCAACAAACAAGTCACAATTTGTCTGTATAATCGATTCAGTTGTGAGAAGATATCCAGCAAAGCACGAACCATGCTACAGAAGTCAGACATTATGCATTGCTGCTGAAATTGCATTCAACTCTACCTTTCCTCGTGTTATTAACACCTAAACTGCAACGGCGAGTACTCAGATTAAGCTAAGCCCACGCGCCCCGATCACCAAACTCTACCATCAATCAGGTCAGCTGTACTGATACGGTGAACGCGCAAGGAGTCAACTAAAACCGAGGGCGAGAGGAACTGGAAAATCGTGAAGGGGGAGACGGCGACGGAGGAGCGGAGGCACGTACCCTGATGCGCGCGGTCTGGTCCTGGTTGGCCTCGAGCAGCTGCGCCACCTCTCGTCGCATCTGGCGCACCTGCGCCTCCTTCCGGTTCCGCAGCAACTTGATCCGCGCCATCGCCATCCGCAGCGACGTCTTGCTGCGAAATCATCACCACAAACCCAAATCAAAACACATGTCAGATATTTTTCGCCCTCCGCGGCAAAGGGAAGGGAAGGAAAACAAAAACTCGAGACGATCTAGGCTGACCATTTGTCGGGCTTGAAGCCCTTGTGCAGGACGCTGGAGAGCTTCCTGCTCTTGTTCATCGCCGCCTCCGCCTTCCTCCTCCGCTTGCCGCGCGACACAAGAGAAAGCCCTCTTCCTCCGGCTAGATTGGAAATCAAACCGAACGAAACGGCCGGTGGTGGGAGTACGCGCGCGCGCTGCCTAGCACCTACCCACCAACGGATTCTTCTGTTGGAGTTTGGAAAGACGCCTCCTCTCAGGCGGCCGAGCTGCCGCCTGCCGCCAAGGGGAACCGAACAAGGGGAAGCGAGGAGGGAGGAGACTTTTTGGCGAGGAAAGAAATCGTTCTGTCGTGCGAAGGGGGTGGATGCCGTGCGGACGACGCGCGGCGGGCACGGCCCCGGCGCTTCCTC
>LAPY01000344.1:150031-163443 GCA_000970635.1 Eragrostis tef | reverse complement strand
CCCGGGAGGCCAAGGACCCGGCGCCCGACGTCGCCAACCGCGCCATGGGCCGGAGCCACGACGCCAAGGAGAGCACAAAGGACAAGGCGCGCGACGCCGCGGACCGGAGCATGGGGATGGGCCGCGACGCCAAGGAGGCGACCAAGGACCGGGCCTACGCGGCCAAGGACACGGCCTACGACGCCACGGGGCGCGCCGCGGAGGTGACCAAGGAGAAGGCCTACGAGGCCAAGGACAAGGCCAAGGACGGCGCCGGACAGACCGGGAGCTACCTCGCGCAGACGGCCGACCTCGCCAAGCAGAAGGCCGGGGTCGCCGCGCGGTACACCAAGGACACCGCCGTGGCCGCCAAGGACAAGACCGGCGCCCTCCTGCAGCAGGTGACGTGGCGCACGCTACTGAAAACTTACTGCATTTTTCTAACGCGTATAATATACTACTAGTGCGTGTGTTGTGAACAAGTATGATCGTACGTCTGTGCTGTGTGCAGGCTGGGGAGACGGTGCTGAACACGGCCGTCGGGGCCAAGGACACGGTGGTGAACACGGCCGCGGGCGCCAAGGACGCGGTTATGAACACGATCGGCATGGCCGGAGAGAACAAGGACAGCACCACCACCACCACAAAGGACACCAGCACCTACAAGTCTGGCAGGGATTATTAATCTAATCAGTGTGCTTTTGGTGGTCACCGTGCTGCTACCGCGGTTGAACTGTGGAAGTTTTAATTAGTTTCCTTTCGATGATGTAAGGGTCTCACTTTGGTTTGAATTTTAGTCTTTTTTCCAAGGTTCCGTGGAGGTTGTAACTTATCAGCTCTGGTGTGGCTTACACACGCTGTGACCTGATGCCTCTCATGTTTTCATTTCACGATGTAATAAAGTTTCAAAGTTTCTTGTTCCCCTGGGCGTCCTCTGTTCACTGTCTCTGCTTTGTTTGGTTTGCTACGCTCCTCTGCATTTTTTGTGCTAGTTGTATTAATCTTTTCTTTGTATGACTGGCGAGGAAAAACTAGCTAAAAAATTCCAGTTTTGTGGCGGCGAGACAAAACCATACCAGCATCCGGATGTCAGGGACAAAACCATGCCAGCATCCGGATGTCAGGTAGTAGATACGAAAGATTTCAGCAACGGGCAGTATGTCCATACGATACTACTAACACTATAAACTCCGGCAGACCCTGTTATGTTTAAATCATAAAGGAGAAAGGCTCAGGTCTGATGGGTGCGCAGAAGTTAAGTCAACGCCGGATGTTATTTCTTCTAGTATTTCATTTTGGTGGCACAAGAGAGAGGCTCAGACTACTTGTGTGCATCGAATTCTTCACGAGTAACTGAACAAAACAGAGCATGTCCATTACTCGCCAGCTCTTTTTTTTTAATTTTTTTTCGAAAAGTGAATTTCATTAATATTTATTGAGCCCTGATTAAATGTCATTCTAATCAACACCAACTCTATTGATGAGAGACAAAAAATCTTGAACGCCGCAAATTCTATCATCTAATATCACATTCTAAACGGAAACTAACACATGCATTTCACCATCCACCATCACCATGTTCGCTTGGCTGCTTTGCAGTGGCTGTTTTAGTTATTTCTTCTGCAGTCGCTACAGTGTTTTTGCAGTCGCTACAGTGTTCGCAGTTATTTTTCTGCAGCCGCAGCCTGCCAAACAAGCTGGATCCTCATCTGTGACGGGAAAAACTGAAACCTAACCCTTTTGTAAAAGAGATAAAGAATGATATTCCATGTACAAGTAAAAAAAAAACTCAAAGACTCGTCGTTGTCGAGCTCGTCGCCAAGCCTATCTTCACCATATTCACAACATCCAGATGAATGTCATCAGAAATCAAACTCTCACTGGCCTATAACCATAGCCACAAAGAGCCATTACGAAACATCTCTATCGATAATGATGTCTTTGATTCACCACCACCACTAAAACACTTCGTCTTTTATTGATCCATGTCTAACAACCACAGTAACCGCTGTCTGAAATGACCACCGCGAAAAACCCTAACTATTTAGACCTAAGAACAAACAACACGAAAACATTCGAGGGCAGGCCTGCCTCCTCCACCGACGGTAATGCCGCTGGAGACGGAGGGGTCGGCCAATCCCTTTTTTTGAGCAGCCGCCGCCTCGCTGTTTTCCGTCGTGTGAGACACACTTTGAAAAGATTACTCGCCAGCTTACTCACGAAGAAAAGCCAGCGCCCTTGAGCCTGTTTGCTTTTTCAGTGGCCCCAAGTTTTTTACCTTTCCTACAAAACATAGAAACAAAGACGAAAGGAAATCATTACAGCAACGAACGGCTAAGTGCATACTCACTGCAGAGTGCAGACACAAATAACTTGTGCGTAAAAAATATTACCCAGGAGTAGAAATCCTAGTGCCCCTCCGCGAGTTCGGACTAGCTCGCAAATATCCAAGTGTGCTTGCTTTATCCCCTTAAAGAGAATCCCTCGAAGTTAGTTTCCTTCGATGTATGGGTCTCACGTTGGTATAAATTTTAGTCTTTTTTTCACGGTTCCGTGGAGGTTGCAACTTATCAGCACTGGTGTGCCCCCACACACTCCGTGACCTGATGCCTTCGCATGTTTTCACGATGTAGTTAAGTTTCAAACTTTCTTGTTCCCCTGGGCGTGCTCTGTTCGCTATCTCTGCTTCGTGCGTGCTCTGTTCGCTATCTCTGCTTCGTTTGGTTTGCCACGCTCCTCTGCATTTTTTGTGCTAGTTGTATTAACCTTTCCTTTGTAAGATGGCGAGGAAAAACTAGCTAAAAGATTCGATTTCAGCAACGGACAACAGGCGGCATATTGTCCATGTTCCGGCGGGGAGGCCAAGGTGTGTTTTATACGGTATACTCCCTCCATACAATTTCTATTCGTTCTGGGCGTGTGATGGGTTTTCACAATTCTGGTCGTTCCATGCATGCAGCGTCGTTCCTTCCGATTTTGCGCCCAGCGTTCGCACGCTCCCGACAAAAAAGGCTAAGTGGCTGTTCGTTGTTTTAGCCAAGATTTTAGCCACTTAGAATATTGTCATTTAAGAGTACTAATTAAAGTCTAATTACAAAACTAATTGCAGAACTCTGTGCTAATTTGCAAGACGAATTTAATGAGAGTAATTTTGCCTTAATTAAGTCATAATTAGAAGATGGTTACTGTAGCATCACTGTAACGAAACATAACTTAATTAGACTTTAGATTCATCTCAAAAATTATCCCTTATTTATAAAAAAATTTTGTAATTAAAATTTATTTAAATACTTCTAAATAGTAATATCCCCTTCACTGGCGGAGCCAAGACAGAGCCAGCCGGGGCCCTGCCCTCCTGTGTGATGCAAATTTCTATATTAGTCCTGAAGATCATCATTGAATAGCCCAAATCAACACCATGTTTTCTTCCGAATCGCATGCATGTGTGAAGAGAAAGCACTAGCAAACAAAGCTGACCCCTCCTTCAGTTTGAGTGTAGCTCCGCCACTGTTTTTCCTGGTTAATTTAGTAAAAAAACGAACAGTTCAGTTTGAGTGTAGCTCCGCCACTGTTTTTCCTGGTTAATTTAGTAAAAAAACGAACAGTTCAGTTTGAGTGTAGCTCCGCCACTGTTTTTCCTGGTTAATTTAGTAAAAAAACGAACAGTTCAGTTTGAGTGTAGCTCCGCCACTGTTTTTCCTGGTTAATTTAGTAAAAAAACGAACAGTTCAGTTTGAGTGTAGCTCCGCCACTGTTTTTCCTGGTTAATTTAGTAAAAAAACGAACAGTTCAGTTTGAGTGTAGCTCCGCCACTGTTTTTCCTGGTTAATTTAGTAAAAAAACGAACAGGTCCTAAGTTTCGGTTTTCGAGCGAGAGAATTAAACGTGTCGGCTCCCAACGCGACAACACTCGCACGCCTCTCGCAGTCTCGCGCCCCCTCTCTCTCGTTGGCAATTTTTTCGACAGAAAAAATAGGGGTATCTCTGTTTAGCTGTCACCGCAAGAAGTTCTATTTGCGGTCGATACTACTTTTGGAATCTAGGTGGGGACCGGAATTGGAATGTGTCCGAAAGAAAAACTGCTACACCGGTGTGTTTGTTGGAGTTTGTTTAGAGTGGGTCCGCCATGACGTCATCGGTATTTCTAGCTAAAAAAATTTGTAGAACGCAAACTGTGCATCGAAATGAAAAACCGATTTCACCATCATGTTTCTCGTGATGAGATCTTCGAAACTAGACCCCACTTAAATATGTTTCGATAAAAAAAAATAGAAACAAAAAAAGTTGCTGCAACTTTTTCCTTTGGTCGGCCAGCTTTTTGATTTGTTCCTCCAACTTTTCCGTATGGTCGTCTAACTTTTTCAATTGACGCTCCAACATTTCTACTTACTTGTCTAATTTTTTTATTTGTTGTTTAATTTTTTTATTTTGTTTTGTCTAACTTTCTTCGTTCGTTGCTACAACATTTTTGTTTGTTGTCTAACTTTTTCATTTGTTACTCTAAATTTTTTATTCGTTATTTTATGGTTTTTCAAAAAGTTTAAAAACATAGTAAAGTGGGGTCTAGTTTTGAAAGTTTTGTCGTAACGAACGAAACAGTGCAATCAGATCGCGATTTGGAATTTCGATTTGAAAGTTATGCATTTTTAAAACGTTGAAACTAGTTTGGGGCTTTTGGGGCCCACAGCTGATTAGAAGCTGTTGTCTAAGAGTGGTTTAATCGACCGCAACAATCAATTGCTGCGGTTGACCGCAGGCGAGTGGCCCCCAAAAATAGAGCGAGCGAGCGCCACGGGAGGTGAAACGAATTGCGGCAAAAATTTTAGAACAAAACAGCAACGCATGCACGCGCGAGCCAGATTTTGCATGCAACCGAGAGAAAAACGCGCGCCACGCGAATGGGAAAAAAGCGAGCGCCGCGCCAGAGAAATAAGCTGGCACGACCCCGCAGCCCGCACAAGACCATGCAAAATCGTCGTCACAGGTAAAAAAGTTGAGGGCGTAGGGAATGGATCGCGCGACCTCGCGCTTCAAGGCAGGTGAAGGTAACCAGGCAGCCGGAGGGAAGGTTGTGAAACAAATGGACCCGAGGCTTATTTAATAAGAGGAAACAGGGAAACTTACCATATAGTTAATGACTCTTGGTATGCTAAACCATGTCCTAAACGCCTAGAATTGTTAGTATGAAAGGAGTACTTCCTAATCACTCCGAGCTTATTCAGCCTCGAATGTGGCTTCTGAGCCTCTTCAGCCTCGAATTTGGGTGTCTGCTTCTCTTTCTTAATGAAAAACCTGTTTTTCTATTTTTTTTCTCCTTTTTTTTTAAAAAAAACCCACTTGTTTCTCTTTGATTGGATCTATTTTTTCTCAACAACGGGCAGCTTGGAACACAGATGCGATATTCCGTGATAAACTCCTTTAAAAAAAACTATGTTTCAATCATCAAGGATGCTATTGAGATGTGAGCAGAAGATAAATATCAAGTAAAAAAAAAGGAGTAACTAATAAACAAAATGGAGCATGGTCCTAACTGCAAAACGCAGCGCGTAGATGGCCTTACGAAGGAAATCCAGCGTCCCTGAGCCTTTTGGCCTTTTCAGCGTCCTGAAGTTTTCTTGCTTTTTCTACAAAACATAGATGCAGCAACGAAAGTAAATCATCAAAGCAACAAATAGCCAAGGCGTATGTACTTCAAGTGCATAGACAAATAACATGTATGTAAAACAATTTACCTAGGAGTAGAAATCCTAGTGCCGCCCCGCGACTTAAGACCAGCTGGCAAATGTACGTGTGCGCTTGCTTTATGCCATCAGAGAGAATCTCCATCCCTACCTGTCCAACGGATGTACGAGGTCCATCAAGTTGAACGAACATTTTTTAAAAGAGAATGTGAGCAGCAAATCATATCAATATGGAAGAAATCTAATAGTAGAGTTATAGGAAACTAAAAGAATGTACATACTGTCTGTTTAATTCCGGCAGTGATGAATACTTCTTTCAAATTGTTCGCTTTCCTACTGTACTCATTGGAATGTGTCAGCATATTTTTAGAGACCCTGTGTTTCGAAGAACCATCTTCTAGCATAGCCACTGTATCCTGAACCAAGACATGGCAAATTGTGACTAAGCCTCTCAGAGCATCAAGAAACGAGAGAATTGTGTCCGTCTTAATTCTCTGACGATATGCATCCTCGGCAGCATTACGGAAGATAGGTGTGTACATCCTAACCATCTATATTAGAAATATCAGATCAGTGTTTTTATCAAGGCAAAATTGTTCGAGACACACTGAGAAATCGTGATTTCGTCCATAGCACACCAAAAAAGTCGAATTTGTCTGCAGCATTACTACGATTTTGGAAACTCTTGTCCGTGACACACTATGACCATTTAACAATTGTTTTCAAATTTTTACCTCAATTCATAACATACATTAGAATTTGAAACTTGTCACCAACGTACATTGTTGGATTATCTATCATTAAAAAATAAAGATAGATTTTTTCAATTCTTTGCATCGCGTGATCATTATGTTAATATTTCAATTGTCAATCAAATCATACAAAAAATCGAATAAAATCTAGCTCTATTTTTTAATGATAGACAATCTGACAATGCAACAATGTATAAAATTCTAATGTATCTTATGAATTGAGATTAAAAAGTTGAAAACAATTGTTAAATGGTCATAGTGTGTCATGGACAAGAGTTCTCGAAATCATAGTTTGTTGCAGACAAATTCGACTTTTTTGGTGTGTTGCAGACGAAGCCATCGTTTCTCAGTGTGTCTCAGACAAATTTGCCTTTTATCAATGCCATCTAAAAGTTCCGTGGGCATGATGGTGAAAGTTACCTGGTTTAATGTATGTTGAGAAAACTCTGGTGTACCAACGTCTAAACTTGCAATATCAGTAAGATCCTGGATTGATTAATACAATGGATATGGAGAGTTAAATGCCAAATGTAAGTAAATAACATACACGGTAAATCCTGGATTGATTAATACAATGGATATGGAGAGTTAAATGCCAAATGTAAGTAAATAACATACACGGTAAATCCTGGATTGATTAATACAATGGATATGGAGAGTTAAATGCCAAATGTAAGTAAATAACATACACGGTAAATCCTGGATTGATTAATACAATGGATATGGAGAGTTAAATGCCAAATGTAAGTAAATAACATACACGGTAAATCCTGGATTGATTAATACAATGGATATGGAGAGTTAAATGCCAAATGTAAGTAAATAACATGCACGGTAAGTAATACAGACACTACCACTTACCATGACCATGGAAGCTAAATCCAGAGCTGTTTGTGCTTGTGCACAAACAGTTAGTGCCGTTACCTTGCTATTTACATTCTACATTTGCCAGACAGTGATAAAACAAATAGGTGAAAGTGTACCATCAATTAGCTGAACCAGCTCAAGTACCCACGTTAAAAACAGAGCGAATAGAGGGAAGGTGTAAATATACTACAAGAACATCACTTCATATGTATTGGTATAACACCACTTTAGAACACACAAATTATTAAGTCTAAAGAAAATTGCATGAGCAACCAATATATATCATTCACATTTTTTTTGCATGATTTCATTGTTCTACTGGTTCACTTAATGTAAGTTCATGACTAATATTCCCCTATTTTTTTTATGTGGTGTTCCACCAACATGGCGTAGGTTGAACAGGTTCATCAACAGCGCTCCATCAGTTCAAAGATATATTCACTATGTATAGCTATTGAACATACATTGTGCACATTCATCTTCCTCAAAACGACCAAACATGGTAATTAATCATTTAAAAATGGAAGGGTAAAATACTTAGAAAGGTTATGATTTTAGGGTACTATTGGTTTCAGCATCTAATTTTTTACTACACAAAGGGAAATTTCAAACAAGTTGCTAATACGATGTGAATGGGACTAACCTGTATTGCAGCACGGGAAGATGATATTTTCATCATGTAGCCAGAAATTTCGTCCTTCTCGTTACGGAACATATCAGGAGGCACACGCTTTAATGACAACAAAACATGCATGAGAAATAACGAGTTAAAATCAAAGAACACGAAAGGTTGATAATAATAAAAGTTTAGGGAAATTTCATCTATATTAAAATAAAATATGATCAAAATATAGTTTGTGCCAAGTCAAATTGTGCCTTATAAAAAGGATGGAGACACCGTAGTTAACACTAGAACAATATTTCTTAGTTCAATATAAAAAAACAAAAGGGAGTATATATATTTGGTATTTATCAAGATCCACTGCCATATCTGGTCTCAATGAGTGCAAGAATAGTTCTTGAAGTCTCATTAATTGAGATGATGTATGTTCTTGAGAAATACAAGTATATGTTATGAAGCTATTTTTTTAAAAAAAAGAAAAGAAAAAAGTGAACAATTAACACCTTAGTAATGAGTTGTCTGTAATGTTTTTCTCTCAGATTTTTGCTGAGAAGGCATGCTAGTAAAGTTAGAGTCAAAACAAACTGTCTCCAGTCTCGACTAACAATTTTTGCTTCAGATGCTAAATTATTAAGGTGGACACATAGCAGTGATCAAGAAGACGTCTACTAAAGCTTACCATGCCCGCAGCAGCACAATACGCTACGTGGTACCTGCATAGCTCCTGAATAAAGGGATCCTCTGAGTTCGCAGGGAACAAGCCGACAAAGGCCATCTGAAGTAAAAGCAACAAATTTTGGTGCAGTATAAGTAGCGTTTCTCACATTTGGAAGATCAAAGATTTATGGGCTACCACTTTAGGATCGTAGTCGTCTAGCTCCGGTTCCGGTTCCGGCTCCAGCTCAGGACGGTCTTTCTGGCAGCGGTAGCGGAACATGTCGCATCTACGGGCCTGGATCCTGACCGGAGCCGGCTAGGGGTCTCGCCAGCCCGGTGGTTGGGCAGGCATGGCCACGCGAGTCGGCCGCGCGCTACGAGACGCAGCGGCAACGGCCGCCGGGGAAAGCCAAGAGACGCGTAGTGTTGCCATGGGCACGTGTGCTCTTCGGGATGGGAGCGTGGGAAGTTGGAGTTCTCAAATTAAGGAGGGCAAAAGAAAAAGTTCTAATAGATCAGATAGGACGATACCACCTTATAGTAGAAGAAACCAAAGTTTGGATCGGAAAGGTTGATGAATTCCTGTCCTTAACGTAATATATAATCTCGAAGATTAAATGCGTTGCAGTGTCCGGCTCCACCCTGTCGATTGAGAAAGCGGACGAGAAGTGTTTGGACGATCTAATAACCAGTCCATCTCTAACTATAACTAGTGGTTGAATACAACACGCTGGATATACGATAACTTGTCATACGAGCAGGCGCTCTGGCCGGGCTCGCCGCCACGTTCCACCACTGGCGCTATATTTCCACCCCGCATGCTCGCCTTCTAAAGCCAAGCGTCTACTCTAGTTCTCGAGCCAATGGTTGCCGAGAAGGTTGGTGAGGACGCGAGCAGGCCGCGTAGGTGCCGTTGAGGTTGGCGATAGGGCGGGCAGGCAGGTTTAACGCCAACGCAGGCAGACGTGTCCAGAAAAGAACATCTAAAGGAACAGTGCAGAACACAGAGATGGAGCTCAGGCACATGCAATGATTACATCAGCACTTCACTTCACGAACACTTAGCCCTGTTCGTTTCCGTTAAATCTAAATTTTAGAAGGCTTTCAGATGCTAAATTATTAAGGTGGACACATAGCAGTGATCAAGAAGACGTCTACTAAAGCTTACCATGCCCGCAGCAGCACAATACGCTACGTGGTACCTGCATAGCTCCTGAATAAAGGGATCCTCTGAGTTCGCAGGGAACAAGCCGACAAAGGCCATCTGAAGTAAAAGCAACAAATTTTGGTGCAGTATAAGTAGCGTTTCTCACATTTGGAAGATCAAAGATTTATGGGCTACCACTTTAGGATCGTAGTCGTCTAGCTCCGGTTCCGGTTCCGGCTCCAGCTCAGGACGGTCTTTCTGGCAGCGGTAGCGGAACATGTCGCATCTACGGGCCTGGATCCTGACCGGAGCCGGCTAGGGGTCTCGCCAGCCCGGTGGTTGGGCAGGCATGGCCACGCGAGTCGGCCGCGCGCTACGAGACGCAGCGGCAACGGCCGCCGGGGAAAGCCAAGAGACGCGTAGTGTTGCCATGGGCACGTGTGCTCTTCGGGATGGGAGCGTGGGAAGTTGGAGTTCTCAAATTAAGGAGGGCAAAAGAAAAAGTTCTAATAGATCAGATAGGACGATACCACCTTATAGTAGAAGAAACCAAAGTTTGGATCGGAAAGGTTGATGAATTCCTGTCCTTAACGTAATATATAATCTCGAAGATTAAATGCGTTGCAGTGTCCGGCTCCACCCTGTCGATTGAGAAAGCGGACGAGAAGTGTTTGGACGATCTAATAACCAGTCCATCTCTAACTATAACTAGTGGTTGAATACAACACGCTGGATATACGATAACTTGTCATACGAGCAGGCGCTCTGGCCGGGCTCGCCGCCACGTTCCACCACTGGCGCTATATTTCCACCCCGCATGCTCGCCTTCTAAAGCCAAGCGTCTACTCTAGTTCTCGAGCCAATGGTTGCCGAGAAGGTTGGTGAGGACGCGAGCAGGCCGCGTAGGTGCCGTTGAGGTTGGCGATAGGGCGGGCAGGCAGGTTTAACGCCAACGCAGGCAGACGTGTCCAGAAAAGAACATCTAAAGGAACAGTGCAGAACACAGAGATGGAGCTCAGGCACATGCAATGATTACATCAGCACTTCACTTCACGAACACTTAGCCCTGTTCGTTTCCGTTAAATCTAAATTTTAGAAGGCTTTAAACAAAAAAATCTAGTACTAAATAAAGTCTAATGACAAAATCTTTTTATAGATGGGTATATCTTTACGAGACGAATCTAATAAGTCTAATTAATCTATGTTTTGCTACAATAATGCTACAGTAACCAGCGTCTAATTACAGCTTAACTACCCTCGTTAGATTCGTCTTGCGAATTAGACCAGGGGTTCTGCAGTTAGTTTTATAATTAAACTTTATTTAATACTCTTCAATGACAAGATTCTTTTTTTTAGACCCCTCTAAAGTTTAGACCCAGTGAAACGAACACTCTCTTAGCTTAGCATGAACTGACATAGCAAAATACTAGTAATACTAGGAGCAAATCAAAAACATAAAACCGACGATCACATGTAAGTGCCGACAATGGATAAAAATGCATCCGCTGATGCGATATCACAGGGGAGATATATAGATCTCAGACACATGCAAGATGTGACATAGCATACGAAATAGTAGTACTAATAGCAGCAGGTTCTCTTGAGATAAAAAGACATCAAACGAACAGGTACATAATGCATTCATCGACCGATGCGATGAAGCAGCACTGGAAAAGTAGCGCAAGCGAACTAAACAGTACAAGGCATCCCTGCCAGTGGCACAAGCGGGAACAATAGTGGATCAAGCAGAGCTAGCAGACATGACTGATCTGACATCTGACTCCACGGTAGGGCAGATTTGCTCAAGGAGAGCCATCAACGCCACCTGTACATTCATCCAAAACGAATAGTGGATCAGTGCCGCGCTCCATCGTAAATGCAGCATACGTGCTACAGTGAAAGAGAACTTGCCTCGGGGTCCTTGGTAGCAGCCACCTGGACGAGGTGCACGTCGATGGTAGGGGGAAGTGGACGTTGTGAAGTGCATATAGAAGCCTGCGAAAGTCGTCAAGCTGGATGGCCAGCGTCACAGCCATGCCGCGCTTGGCACGTCCCGCCTTGGCGCACACAGCGACCCTCGAGACCGAAGGATACATAAGTAAATACTAAAGATTATCTCTTAAGGAAGAACTAGCTCTCTTCTCTTTCTTCTTCTTCTTCCCTCAACGTAGGACAAAATCCTACATGCATGGTCTGACTCTTAGCTCCCTTTTGAGAACGCTTTAAGTTGTGCAGTTGGGAGGACAAACAATAAATTTAAGTCTTTCATGGTCAAATGAGAGGAGGGATGACATCAATAAGCCTAGATGGGATGAAACCAACAGGAATTAGATAAAAATGATATACTCTTAGAGCAACCGCAATGTTGCTCAAAAGCGGTCAATAGGTAATAAACTATAATATTTACAGTCTGTAAACATTGTGGAAGTGGTCTATAGTTGGTCAATAGCTTTCAGTCGTCCGTAGCGCTACGGACCGTCTGTAAGGAATAAAATATTATTTTTCTCTCGTCTCGCTCTCCTGCTCACAGAGACCGTTGCCATTCGCGCCAGCCAGTGGATTGAGTCGGTGAAGCTCCGGGGACCGGGAGACGGGGATGGAGGCTTCATTGCTGCAGCCGCGAGCTCAAGGAGATGGGAACGGAGGCTTCATTGCTGCAGCCACGAGCTCGGAGAAACAGGGACGGAGGCTACCAGATCGGAGAAAGGCCACCATCACCATGAATCCAAGCTTGTGTGGAGGGAGCCCAAGGAAAGATCTGGAAGAAGTCGTCTCTAGAAGCCGACACCATGAGCTCGCCGAGAGGCCCGAGGCACACCCGCCGTCGCGGAAGCTTGCTTCGTCGTGCCCAGGGCACGGAGCGAGCGAAGCTCAAGCTGTTGGTGCGGGAGATAGAATCCAAAGTCGGATTGGAGCCCCAAATAAAGTCTTTTTTCAGTCAAAAGACGGGGACGGTGGAGAATCGAATGGGAAGAGAGGTGAATCGAGGTTAGGCGGCCTCCATGGCCGGATTGGGACGGTTCAAGCAGAGCTGAAATTGAGGATTGAGAGTTCCGCATGCGTGAGACTCAACAAGATGAACGAGGAAGAAGAACCAACCGGTTGGATTTTTTAGATTGTTTATTGAATGTGGACCCCAGATCGTTGACTCCTTTGCCCATCAGCATTGTGCGAGAAACCATAGTTAAAGCCCACTGCACCTGGCCCCGCTTCTATTGACCACCCGGTCTAAATACATTGCGCTTGCCCTAAGACTGACTCCAACAGTCTACCCAAATGCCACTTATACCCCAAAATAGGGTGAAAACAAAAGAAAACATTCTCCAACAGAGTACCTTTAGGTCCTATCCATTTTCGGAGCCGAACGACGAGGACCGAGCAATAGGGCGCGAGACGGACGCGACCGAGCCTCCTCGCGTGCCCTGCTCCCTCCTCCCTCCTCGCCGGGCAGCTTCCGCACCCCATCCCTCCGCGCGGCGTGGCGAGCAGCTCGCGGCGGTGCCGCCGCCTCCAACAGCACCTGCCCGCCGACGGCGCCTCCGAACCAGAGCGGAGGCCTGGCTCTTCGCCATGGACGCCGACGGAAGGAGGCCCTAGCTCGCACGCTCTGCTCCTCCGTCCCGGCGGCCTCGACACAGCGGGGCGAGGCGCACGGTGATGGGGCACGGGGCCGCGGCGGGGCGACGGCGACGGCGAGCGTGGGGCGA